>JAOYMZ010079502.1:0-11569 GCA_025802335.1 Pinguicula primuliflora
ATGAATATCCTATCGGTCTCATCAAGTGCAAGGCCTAAATAAAAACGATCTACCCGTGGACAAGCAGATTTCTCATGTAAATCAATATGCAAACATGAAGTAACCATTCATCCGAAACTTAGATCAACAAAACAGTGTTGATTACATTAAAGGTGAGCTCAACTGAGCCTTAAGTTCAGAAGATTAGCTCATGCTTAATGTATGAGCTAGAACAACTACAATAGAAAGCAGAATAATAGCCATATAAACAGAAAGAATTCGATAGCTCCAAGCTGGTGCAAGTTCTCCCTCCGGGAGAGTCTACTCATGTGTTCACCCTCTCCACTGATGTCTCTTACTGCTGGTCACGAATGAATGTGTCTATCCCTTCTAAGGTAGTGCCCCTATGTAATGTCAGGCTTGCCCTCGAAGTCGTTTGAGTGCGATGCCAAATTTTAGGGGCTGCTTAGTCTTTTCAGCATCAGTTAGCCCAGTTGTGTAGTTAGGCTTCAAAGTCAATCCTCGCCGCCTCAAATGCTTACAAGTTGGGAATTTAACTTGTAGAAGAATGCCCTAGGTTTAATCTGAATGGCAGGACCTCCCTTGAAGCCATTTGAAAGATATGCTCATTGCAAGGGACTGGAGTGTCTTTGTACATCCTCTTTACCCAAAGTGGTAAAATCTATGTGAAAATGGTCCCCAGGACATTTTCAACTCTCCAAGTGTCATATGATTTGTAAGGGACTTCATAATCTCTCTCCCTGCGAAATTCCAGCTTTATCCTTGCATTGGTTTGGAAGATATGCCAGCTGCAAGGACACTGCAGTCTTTTCCCGAGCATTGCCTGATTTGGTTGAACAACTTTTTGAAGTTTGTTGGTCTTTTCGACATTTTGGCTAGTTTTGTCCCCTTGGTCCATTTTGGGGGATTTTGGTCGTGTATTTAGTATATACACAAAAACATGTATCACACGGTCAAATGTTGCATTGAACCTAAATAACACCAATTGAGCTTAAGTTAGGGTAAAACTTAGTATCTCAAGCCATAATTTGTAAATAAAGGAGTGCATAAATAAGTCTAAAACATGATCAAATCAAAGCTTATCAACTACCCCACACTTAGAATCATGTTTGTCCTCAAGCATAGAAGCAAGGAATGATCAGAGATGAAAGAAAAATAGCATGCATGCTCTTGCACCAATGAAACAGTAACTCATGCACAGAAAGTATGGTGCAAAGTGTATGTGTGTCCGGTTCATGAAATGTGCTTCAAGGAAGCATAGATGTATAAGTGTGAGCCCACACAAGCAAAAACTACTTGGATCAGTTTAGGGGGTGGAGAATATCATCACACCTCTACTAATTTCATGACTCCTATCAGCTACTAAGTGTGTCCCTTCCTGCTGCTTTTTTACTTTTCTAGGGATGAGTTGAGCTCTTTATCATTAAACCACTACCCTAGTGCATGAACTTTATAACAATTTCAGACCAAGCCTCAACTCCATCACTCTCATTTGGGGTTTAGTGTTTGTATGAGGGCTTCTCTCGTTGATGGAGTTGGAAAGAATCAAATGGCTTACATGTGTGTGGGCAGACTTCTAGGGCCTAACTTGAGTGAGAGATAGTAGCAATCAACCACCCTAAACCCTTTGTCTTCATTCTTACAACAAACTGTTGGC
Organism: Pinguicula primuliflora; assembly: GCA_025802335.1. NCBI lineage: Eukaryota > Viridiplantae > Streptophyta > Magnoliopsida > Lamiales > Lentibulariaceae > Pinguicula > Pinguicula primuliflora. Next base: position 1,658 of record JAOYMZ010079502.1, read on the forward strand.
TTCATGTACTTGTACTCAACTTGTTGTCTTCAGCAGTGAGGTGTGCTCAGCTTCTTCTTGAATTCGCTGATCTAGTTTTGAACTTCTAAATTTGCTCTAGGCTCTTCTTGTTTTCTTTGTCTTGTGGATGCTTGCTCTCCATTTAAATAGTTCAAGGGGTGCTATCTTTTGCATCTTCTTCTTTGTTTTGTTTTTAAAGACTTGCATTCTTGTTTCTTTTCTCTTCCTTGTACTCTTTTCAGCCTCTTTTTGTTTGAATTCAAGCTGGCTTCTTCTTTGCTTGTGGGTTAAGGGTAGGTTCACTAAAATCTCCACACTCAAGCCATGGTAAAAACTACATCTCTCCCTTCCCTCATGAAAATTTTAAGTAAACTTAGCCTCGGATTACTACTCTATCCATGCACTCGACCAAACTACCACAAAATAACTCATTCTCTATCCACCAGATAGTCATTAGCAAGCATTATAAGCCACAAATAAGTAAGCATGAATAGGTCCATTAGCTAGCAAAAGTGCAAATGAGCAGAATAGGCATGAAGCAAGTGAAAAAAATTCTGTTAAGGCCAAAACAGAAGCAAGTCTCTAAATGTTATTAAGGATGATAAATGAACATAGAACTTGCTCACAAAATGCACTGCCTCATCTAACCTTACCCCACGCTTAAAATTTCACTTACCCTCAAGTGAATGAAAATTAAATAACAAGGCAAGGAGCAATACAACCTGGGGGTCTGTGAGTGCACATCTTGGATTTGAAACTTGAATGAAGTTGCTTTCATGCTTCTGCTGCTCCCTTTTGGGGTGTGCATTACCCCACACTTGAACTCAGCTTGGTCCTTATTAACATGGTTGTAAACAAACTAAATTAGCTACTCAAAAACAGATAAACAGAATGCTAAAGGGAAAGAATAGATATTATCTTGGGATGTCTTCAAGAGCTCTAGGTTTATAGTCATTAGATGGACTCTTCTTCTTCAATCTTTCAATAACACCCATTCCTTCTCTCCAGCACTATCCTGAGGAAGAGTGTAGAGCTTCAGTCGATGACCATTGACCTTGAAGACTCCAGTAGCTAGACCTTTGATGTCCACAACACCATAGGGTACACTTTGATCACTTCAAAAGGTTTTGACCATCTACTCTTCAGTTTGCCACAAAAAAAACCTCAACCTTGAGTTGTAAAGAAGCACTTGTTATCCTGGCTGAAATGATATGTGCTTGTGATGCCACACTTTGGTCCTTTCTTTATAAATCTGGGCATTTTCATAGGCATCTCTTCTCAATTCATCAAACTCAGATAGTTGGAGCAACCTCTTCTCTCCAGCAGCCACCAAATCCATGTTCAGTTTCTTGATGGCCCAAAAGGCTTTGTGCTCAAGCTCCACGGGAAGGTGACAAGCTTTTCCATATACAAGTCTGAATGGAGAAGTTTCGATTGAAGTCTTGAATACAGTCCTGTATGCCCAAAGTACATAAGAAAATCTTGCAGTCCAATCCTTCCTAGAAGGTGATACTGTCTTCTCAAGGATGAGATTGATCTCCCTATTAGACACCTCTGCTTGTCCATTTGCTTGTGGATGATAAGGCAAGGTGACCCTATGCTTGACTCCATACTTGTCTAGGAGGTTATCAAACAGTCTGTTACAAAAATGGGGGCCACCATCATCGATTATGAACCTAGGAGTTCCGTACCTTGCAAATATGTTCTGTTTCAGAAACCTTATCACCACAGTTGCATCATTGGTAGGGGAAGCTATTGCCTCAACCCATTTGGATACATAATCTATAGCTACCGGTATATAGAGTTGTCTCTGGCTTGGGGGAAATGGTCCCATGAAGTCAATGCCCCAAACATCAAAGAGTTCAACCTCCAAAATTCCCACTTGAGGCATTTCATTCCTATTTGAGAGGTTTCTCACCTTCTGGCATCTATCACAGGTTTGAGCAAACTCGTGAGCATCCTTGAACATTAGGGGCCAGTAGAAATAACTCTGTAGGATCTTGGTTGCCGTTCTCTTGCCACCAAAGTGCCCCCCACATTCAAATTAATGACAGTGACTCAGAATGGAGTTAACCTCATCCTCTTGGATGCACCTTCTAATTACTTGATCAGCACAGATCCTATATAGGTAAGGGTCTTCCCAAATGAAGTATTTGAGGTTAGAGAAGAACCTCCTCCTTTGTTGGTAACTACATGTAGGGACAATGCTGCAAGAGAGAAAATTAACAATGTCAGCATACCACGGAGCTTGAGCAACACTTACATTGAACAGCTGCTCATCAGGGAAAGAATCTGTGATAGGTGCATGTGATGGTTCAGAGTTATTTCTTCCTTCTAATCTGGAGAGGTGATCAGCTACCACATTTTCTATGCCCCTCTTGTCTCTTATTTCAAACTCTTGGAGGAGAAGCACCCAACATATCAGTCTAGGCTTTGCATCTTTCTTGCTCATAAGATAACAAATTACAGCATGATCAGAGAACACCACTACCTTGCTTCCCAAGATATAAGGGCTGAATTTGTCAAAGGAGTAAATCACTACCAACATTTCTTTCTCAGTAATGGTGTAATTGAGCTCGGCAGCACTGAGCATCCTGCTTGCATAGAAGATAGATGTGAGCTGCTTCTCTTTTTTTGTCCCAAGACTGGTCTCATAGCAACATCAGAAGTATTTCAAATTATCTCAAAGGGCAGACTTCAATCAAGTGCTACCATTATGGGTGTAGTGATCAATTTTTTGTTAAGCACTTCAAAAGCTTTCAAGCACTCATCTGTCATGACAAACTCAGTTTCTTTCTCAAGCAAGTGACATAAAGGCTTTGCAATCAAGGAAAATTCCTTGATGAAATGCCTATAAAATCCAGCATGTCCCAAGAAACTCCTCACTGATCTCACTGAGGAAGGAGGTGGTTGGCCTTAGCTACCTTATGTCCAAGCACAATGCCTTCTTTCACTATGAAATGACATTTCTCCAAGTTGAGGACTAACTGAAATTCCCGATGTCCTTGTAGGACTCTCTTCAAATTGGCCAAGCACTACTCAAAACTGTAACCAAATACACTGAAATCATCCAAGAATATCTCAACGATATCTTCAATCATATCAGAGAAGATGGCAATCATACATCTTTGGAAGGTTGCAGGTGCATTACAGAGGCCAAAAGGCATTCTCCACAAAGGCAAATGTGTCATAGGGGCAGGTGAAGGTGGTCTTCTCCTAATCCTCAGAAGCTACTGTGATTTAGTTGTACCTACTGTACCCATCCAAGTAATTATAGAAGGCATGTCCTGCCAATCTATCCATCATCTGATCCATGAAAGGTCGAGGGTAGTGGTTCTTTCTTGTAGCCTTGTTCAAGTCTCTATAATCCATACAAACTCTCTATCCAATCATTGGCCTGGTTGCTATCAATTCATCACCTTCTGTCCTCTGAACTGTGACTTCTCCCTTCTTAGGAACACACTGTGGGACTGATCCACTTGCTATCAGATATGAGGTAAATGACTCCAGCATCTAGCCATTTCAGGATCTCTTTTCTAACCGCTTCTTTAATTAGGAGGTTCAATCTCCTCTGAGTTGCAACTACAGGTTTGAAGTGGTCTTTCATGAGTTTCTTGTGCATACAAACAGATGGAGAGATCCACTTAATGTCAATGAGGGTCCATCCTATAGCCTTCTTGTGCTCTTTCAAAACTCTGAGCAAAGTAGCTTCCTCCTCAATAATCAAATCACCACTGATCATCACTGGTAGGCTGCATTCTTCTCCTAGAAACACATACTTCAGGTGAGAAGGTAGAGGTTTCAACTCTAGCTGAGGCTCCTGAATCAAAGAACTTTGCTGAGTAGGGGGTGTTCTTCCAGTAGCTCAAATGTTTTGGGCCCTCTCTGAACACTCTTGTTCGTCCATACCTCACACTACTTTACTGCAGCTTCTTGGAGCACCTCTAAATTCTTTCTTGGCATGAAACTTTCCAATGCCAAAAATGATACACAACACTCCACATTACACACACACTCCACACTCTCTCTCACATGGTGTGGGTCCCACACGCACTAGCAGTGTGTGTGGGTCCCACACGCACTAGCGGTGTGTAATGTGGAGTGTGTGGAGTGTGGAGTGTGTGTATAATGTGGAGTGTTGTATAGAATAACTCTTCCAATACATCCTTCATGCATCCTCGCTCATTGGATAACTCATCCTATTGTAACTCAATGAGGTTGCACTATTCAAGCTCATCCAAAAAGTCCATAGGCATCTTCATGGAGGGGTACACTTTGAAGTATACTTCTTCTCCCTCAATTCTGAGTTTTAACTCCCCCTTTTTCATATCAATGAGGGCACCCCCAGTCATTAAGAATGGTCTGCCTAAAATGATGAGTATCCCCTGGTCTTCAACCATATCTAGAATGACAAAGTCCACAGGGAAGTAGAACTTGTTCACCTTTACAAGAACATCTTCTACCACTCCTCTAGCTTTCTTCAATGACTCATCTGCAAATTGAAGAGTGATTTTGGTTGGTGCTGGTTCACCTAATCCAAGCTTCTGTGAAATTGAGTAGGGCATCAAATTGATGCTAGCCCCTAAATCACATAAAGCTTTATCAAATATAAACTCCCCTATTAAACAAGGGACAGTGACACTTTCTGGATTAGTTAGCTTTGGAGGTAGTTGTCTGCTTATGATGGTTGAGCACTTTGCAGTGAGAGAGATGATTCCTTCATTGTTTACTCTCCTCTTGTGGGTGAGGATATTCTTCATAAACTTGGCATACAGAGGCATCCCCTAAAGTGCTTCAACAAAAGGCATATTGATTTCCAACTTCTTGAACTTCTCCAAGAACTTCTTGTACTGTTGCTCAATCATAAGTTTGATCAATCTTTGAGGAAATGGGCTTTATTCAACAATTCAGGTGTAATCTCCACCTCTTCCAACTTTTCCTTCTTCTTTGGTCTTGCCTTGCCCCTTTATTTGGTCTAGGCAGGCTACTGCTCAACCTCTTTCTCCTTATGAAATGGAGGAACGATGATTGACGGTAGTTGTGGTTCTTCCAACTTTCTGCCAGATCTCAAGGTCACTGCTTGGTAGCTCTCCATAGAACAGCATCCTGATCCCTTTTGTTTTTCTTGGACTTAATAAGCCAATTACTCCATGGTGTAATCTAGCTTCATCGAGGAAGGTCTGAATAGTGGCATTTGTCTTTGCCATATAGCTAGCATTCTGTTGAATCAACTATGCCAAAAAGTCTTGACTCTTCTTCACCTCTCCCATAATTCCAGTGCTCCTTCTTCAGTTCTCAGAAATCATGGCCATTACATCACTATCTTTGCTAAACAAGGCACTGGTAAATTGATGATTCTGGTCTTGAGGTGATCTTAACAGATGAGAGCTGATAGCACCTTGCGGGTTGCACCAGCTTAGACCAGGGACATCATTTCTTCTATAGGCTTGATTTTGGTATCGTCCTTGACTGCCAAACTGTTACTGATTCTGAATATAGCTCAACTGCTCAAGCTCAACCATAGATACTTCAGGACAGTGGATAGAATGATGATTTCCTTCATAGAGTTCACATGAGGGGGACTGTACTGCATAAACTTGAGTAGGTTGTTGTGTCCTTGATCCAGGCAGTAACATGTCAACCTTTGAAGATAAAGCAGTCACCGCTGCAGCCAATATATGATCCTACTGGTTGTCCAGTAGCTATTACCTTCTCTATAGGTCATCTGTAGCAATTCTATGCAAAGGTTTCAAGCAATGTCTTGCATTGGTTGTATGATTGTTGCATAAAGGTGCCATTTGCTGCAGAGTCTACATCTCTTCTTGCATTATGATCCAAGCCAAAATAAAAGGCTTGAATCTGCCTCCAATTTTGCAATCCATGATTAGGGCAACTCCTTAGTAATTCTTTGAATCTTTCTCACACTTCATATATGGTCTCTGTTTGAATGACTGAATCTCAGCCAAAATTTTTGCAGTTCTGCTAGGAGGGAAGAAAGTGTCAAGAAGACTCTCCTAATATCCTCCCAGGTGTGTATAAAATCAGGAGGAAAACTTACAACCACTCCTTGGCTCTGTCTTTCAAAGAAAAGGGAAACAGTCTCAACTGGATGGCTTCTTGATCAACACCATTATAATTGATTGTGTCATAAATTTCTAGAAAAGCATCCACATGAGTGCATGAATTGTTTGTCTCTACACCTCCAAAGGTGTAAGCTGAATGGTTGAAGGCCTCAATTCAAAGTTGTTTGTAACTATTGGTGGTCTTCTAATTGAGGGTGCAACTTCTGCTGCTGCTGGCATGGCAAAGAGCTCAATTGGGAGGTCATAATCATGTACCACAACCTCTTGGTTAGGGTCATCCATGTCTTGTTCAGATTGAGGCTCAAAATTTTCCTCAAAATCAACTTCAAGTTCAACCGGTTCTTCCAGAACAGGTTTTGGTTGCTCTGAATCAGAATATGCTCCTTCTAGCTCTTGAAAGAATAGAGCTCTTGTTTCATCTTTTCTCAGGGCTCTCAATGCTCTTTCTGATTGATGTTTACGGGTGTTATGAACAGTAACAGGTGACAAGTTCATAAACTACCTGCAAAAGCCAAGAAAACAGTGAGATCACCAAATCAAACAGGTAAAAACAGAAAGCAAGGTAAAACAGCTTGCAATGCAATCTTGTACCTAACTAAAATATGTAAGGGGTGTTACACCCCGGCAATGATGCCAAAAACATGGTGATTCTCTCAGGATAAGTGCAACAATATACTATCAACGAGTAATATAATGCATGAGCAAAGGTCTTTCCCACAGAGAGTAGACAACAAACATGTTTAGCTCACTAGTTGAAAGCATGAAAACTGAACATAGGTTGGTTTGATTGATTACTAAAGCTACTGGTATAACTAAAATAACTAAGAATGAGCCAAAGTTGTCACTCCAATGGATCAATTCAGAATACAAGAAACAAAATCAGGCAACAAGAGGAGAGAATACTTAAGGCAACAGTGTATTGCCTACCGAAGATGCATCAAACACATTCTACTTCACTAAGCTCGGATTTATGCTGTTTAACAACATGAGACCCATGTCAATCCTGCTCTCTTTTGAGTTACTGACTGGTCTAACCCATGTATGTGCAGGAGTTTTGGCTTTTGAGCCTCACCCTACACACAATGGTACAAAGGTTTGAGCTATAACCTCCTAACCCGAGATCTCTTGGACTGTCTCTAGTGTGGCACGACTAAATTAGGGGTATGTACCCCAAGGATTTGCTCTGTGTGTGTGATTATGATGCCATAAATGGATCTCCTATTGGTCTCATCAAGTACAAGGACTAAATAAGATCAATCTACTCATGCACAAACAGATTTCTCATGTGAATCAATAAGCAAACATGAAGTAAACATTCATCCGAAGCTTAGATCAATAAAACAGTGTTGATTACATCAAAGGTGGGATCGACTGAGCCCTAAGTTCAGAATATTAGCTCATGCTTAAGGCATGAGCTAGAACAACTACAATAGAAAGCAGAATAATAGCCATAGAAATAGAAAAGAATCCGATAGCTCCAAGCTGGTGCAGGTTTTGCCTCTGAGAGAATCTACTTGTATGTTCACCCTCTCCGCTGCTGTCTCGTGCTACTGGTCACAAATGATTGTGTCTAGGCCTTTTAGGGTAGTGTCCCTGTGAAATGTCAGACCTGCCCTTGAAGTCGTTTGAGCATGGTGCAAGATTTTAGGGACAGCACAGTCTTTTCAGCATCAGTTAGCCCAGTTGTGTAGTTGGGCTTTAAAGTCAATCCTCGCCGCCTCAAATGCTTAAAAGTTGTGAATATAACTTGTAGAGGAATGCCCTAGGTTTAATCTGGCGAAATGGCGGAACTGCCCTTGAAGCCATTTGAAAGATATGCTCCTTACAAGGAATTGGAGTGTCTTTGTACATTCTTTTTACCCGAAGTGGTAAAATCCATGTGAACTTGTCCCCACGATATTTTCTGCTCTCCAAGTGTCATATTATTTGTAAGGGACTTCATAATTTCCCTCCACGCAAAATTCCAACTTTATCCTTGCCTTGGTTTGGAAGATATGCCAGCTACTAGGGCAGTGCAATCTTTTCCCGAGCATTGCTTGATTTGGCTGGATAGCTTTTTGAGGCTTGTTGGCCTTTTCCATATTTGGCCTAGTTTTGTCCCCTTGGTCCATTTTGGCGGATTTTGGTCATGTAGATACACAAAAACATGTATCACTTGGTCAAATGTTGCATTGAACCTAAATAAGACCAATTGAGCTTAAGTTAGGGTAAAAATCAGTATCTTAAGCCATGATTTGTAAATAAATAAATGCAAAACATTATCAAATCAAGGCTTATCAGTTTTTCGAATTTTTTAGCAGGTGATTTTGGAGACACAATTTTTAGCAGATTGAAAACAAGAGACTTCATTACATTCCTCGTAGTCATGAATATGATTGAATCATATATCATGCATCTAAATGCTTAGACAGGTATTACACCAAAATGTAAAGTGTGTAAAAGTAATGATTATATATTATAATGAAGAATTTAGGAGTAATTAATGGAATGTGGTTGTTAAGTATTAATAGTTTAGGGTCTGACACTGGTATCCAGGTTAGACATGTATAGTCGCGCTCTTTCCGTCAGACGTGAATAGAACAACGGATGATGTGCTTGTTAAAGCATGGTTTGAGAGCGAATGGTTCTTTCGGGTTAACCATGTTGGGTCACAGGGGTGTCGACGGATGTATTTGTTCGACTAAGATATTCAGGATATCTTTGAATGGACAAACATGCCATTGATACATTAATTTTTTGAACTATTTAGTGTGTTGGGGTCTGAATGAGATATTTGGGTTAACCACGTATGATACGTGTATTATTAGAAATAATAAGAGATCTCCAGGATCTTGGAATGGAAGTGACAAATTATATTACAGATCATTTTTTGGATCATTTATATTATAGATCAAGATCACGAATGTTGTAACTAAGTGTCTTTTATGTTAAAAAATGAAGGTTATACAAATCCCCAACTACATCACGCAAATGAATATACCTAAATCCTTGTTCTTTAAGTCTCAATTAAATATTCAGCATGTAAATAAAAAAATTAATAAAAGTACGATACGAACTGTAGCACTCACTCGCGCTATGTACTTGTAGTTTAGTTTTCATTATCAACACATCCACCATTGCATGTCATCTCATAGTATCTGAGGAAACTGCACTTTTTGCAGCGATTCTTGTGCTTCATTCTTTCTCCGCCTTCCGATGGAGAATGCGAAGAAAGAATTGATTTTTTCCTCTTCTTGCCATGAACCTTTAGAATAAAAGTTGCATTGATGAGAATGCCTATCGAGATGCATAAAACTAACATCCTACCACAATAACCTGCAAAATACGCAGAGAACTAAGCCACACTTAGAAAGATATATGTGATAGGTGAGGTAATTTAAAACAAACTTTCAATACAATTATCACTTCAATAAACACTAACCCAAGCCCAAAATTCTAATTTAATTAATTATTGTTATAGATATATGTTATAGATATAGTGATCGGTACAGTTTTATAAGGATGAGACTTTTGTAACTGATGGTCCTTACCTCTATATAAAGAGGATTACAGAGAATAATAAAGAACACAGTTTTACGCTGTGCTTCATCTCCTTTTCCCTCTCGCAGAATTCTTCAGATTACAACACGTTATCAGCACGAATTGCTCTTCTCCAGATTTTCGACACCTCTCAAAGTTTCCCCGAGATTCAATCTCTTGAGGGCGCTGTTACATGGATTAATCATCCTATTTCTTCCATGCGAATTTGCATCGGGGTTGGATCTTTCCGACATAGATTCGTCGGCAATCGGCCTAGGAATAATTGGGAAATAACGCCGTCTATTAGACC
>JAOYMZ010079513.1:0-11568 GCA_025802335.1 Pinguicula primuliflora
GACTATATTAAAACATCATGAAATACATAAGGAGCTCAACCAAGCCCCTAAACTACAAGGTTTAGCTCATGCTTAAATCATGATCTTTCAAATACATCCGGTCAAAACAAGATTCAGCCATGGAATACAAGATAAAAACACGAAATACAGCCCAAAACCCGAATGGATGAAGATTTGGTGAAGAAAAGATGAAGATTTGTCACTTTCTTTCTTCCTTTGTTCTTGGTCGCCACTTGATGGAGAGAAAAGAGAAAAACACGAACTCCTCTACACAAATGAGGTCCTCTTGGATGTCTAGGGTCAGATTTAGAAGTCAATTACCAGCTATCCCCTTGACTTCTTCACTTGCATTCATCATTTAGTAAGGGTAAGATGGACATTAGCGCAGAATGTATACGTTGTAAAGATGTGAGTTTATCTCCCACTTGGAGGCGTCAAAAACACACAAAGTGTGAAGTGAAGTTGTTCAGGAATCCTAGGGTGAGTTTATGGTGAAATTGCAAGGTCCCTTTCCCAGACGTTTGAGAGATACAACCCGAACAAGGAACTGAATTGTCATTGCGCAAATTCTGGACCACTTGTGATATTTTGGCTCCAAACTCTATACTCCACTCATATTTAGGCTTCTTTCTAAAAATGAAACTTGTAGAATACTCAGTGAAAAAGATTTTGGTGAAATTTCAGCTTAATCCCTACTTTTTTTGGTGAGATACAGCCGTTGCAATGTTACTGAAGTCATTTCGCACTTATTTCCCGAAGTGGAGAGACACCTTTTGAAATGGTGGTTGGAAACTTCCCATATTGTATAGTTTTATCCTCAAGACTTGAATTCACTTCTTTATTTGAATTTGAGGGTCCAAAACATGTCACGTCCTAAGGGTGTCCAAATGTTGCACAAGGTCCGAACATTCATAAATCATCTCCATTTCGGCCTCTTTGAATTTGGATCTTGAATTTTTGATCAATTCCTACCAAATCATGTATAAATCAAGTTAGAATGGATATAAATAATGAATATGTATGTGTTTTTCCAATCTAGTCGAAATGCACACGATTTGAGCCATAATCTTAGTGATTAGGGAATGAAATAAGCTCTAAATAGGTGCTTATCATAATCTCATCCTCCTACTTCGCTAGAGAACTTAGTTGTCGGTTACCAACCGAAGATCAATTTAGTCTACCCTTTGGTGTATGGCATCTAAACTGAGATCCAATGCCCAGATGAGCTTAGACGTGCATAATATGGGAGTCTCCTCTTCTCAATGTCCGTAGGGGCACACGGAAGAGATACTCAACCAAGCTAGAACTAACCAATTTTGATTACAATAATGCTACACTTACAAAATTGTTTCTTACAAAATTTTGTATGGGGCACAAAAACGGCAACGTTTCAATTAAAAGGAAAAATAGGGTTGGATAGCTTCACTCCCCTGTCGTCACTCCCCTTCCTTTCAGATTACAATCTCCAGTAATCTCTCGGATAGTGCCTTTCTGTATGCGATCTTGCCAACAAGTTTGAGAAAGGTTTGGCTGCTGCTGGTAAGCTATCGGATGAGGTCATTTCTTGTTACCTTTGCGTCAATTTCACATTTCAGTATATGGGGGTTCACCAAATAAATGATGTCCAGATTACAGTCTCCACGGCACTCTCTCGGATACGACAGCGCTGGAATGCAACCTTCAGATATGAATGGTTCTTCGTCTCAAGAACATTCTCCTTTCCAATGAGTTCAGAACATTCTCCTATATATGGATACGACTGCACTAAATGTTTTGGTGAGGTTTTCATGCCATAAAATTTTGCTTCAACTTTTCCAAAACCATATCCGTAATTAAATGTTTTGGTGAGGTTTTCATGCCATAAAATTTTGCTTGCCTACAATTTGCCTATTGGGTAGGTTTTCATGTCGTACGTATGTTACCAGTGGGTACATTTTGCAAACTGCTTAGTCCCAATTTGATGCCTGCGTGCTCAAGGGGAAAGTTTTGCATCGCAAAGGCAGACCTCCATATCGCCGAAAAATAGGTGTTGTTGAAAAGGCTGTCAATAAAAAAAGAAAAACTAAAAACAAAGCAAACACAAAGGTATCTTTCAACTTCTGAGTTTGTAATATATTGGAACGGATTATGCTAAATAGCAATTTGATTATTTTTAGGAGGTTGACACGGTTATGATTAATGAAGCTTATGGAACACAAGAGATGCCTACGCATGATGATGGCCAATCTGGTTCCAAAAATCTTGATTACTGATTTTTTTGTCACATTAGATGAAATCTGGTGTTTTTATGTTGTTAACGTTTTGGCTTATCTGGTGCAGATTTTTTGGGATGAAATCTAGTTGCAAACTCAAATAGCAGCAGCCTTGAATGTTTGGTGTTCATCTGGTGAAAGAATGTTTGTTGTTATAGGGTTGTTATTTTGTTGTTAACGTTGAGGCTAATATTGTATTTTGGTGCAAATTTGTTGGGATGAAATCTAGAAGCAAATTCAAATTCCAGCAGCCTTGAATGTTTGGTGTTCATCTTGTGAAAGAATGTTGTTATTTTGTTGTTAACGTTGAGGCTAATATTGTATTCTACTGCAAGAATGTTTGGTTAATGTTGTTAACCTTGAGGCTAAAATTTCTGACAAAATCTGGTAATATGTATTCTAGTGCAAGAATATTGAGAAGCTGTTCAGTCTGATAAACCTGGTAATTAGAAGATGACTCAATCTGTTCAATCTAATAAACCTGGTTAATCTGTTCAATCTGATAAACCTCGTAAATCTAATAATTATAAAGGAAATCTGGACTTGGTAAGTCTGGTAAAGCTTGACCTTGGTGAGTATGTCGTAGAGCGGCATATCTGCAGGGGCAAAACAAGCTGAAATGGCAGATATTGCCTGAAAACAAAACATTGCCTGGAAACCATTATATAAAACAAAATGACATTCAAGATTCGGTCTCATCATACAAAATGCTAACTTTCACTTCAATAAACAAAACAAGCTCATAAAGGTGAACATAGACATCTAATGTGTGGTTAAATAAAAAAAAATGAAAAGCCGACATATAATTAAGCTAATGAGAAAACTTTTTAAAATCACAAACTTCTACCCATACTCCTAAATTTGCAAACTAAACAAGGAGGTGAACATCCTAGTTATAGAAGATAACGACAATCACAAAAGAAAATCAAAATCCTGCGGAACTTCATTTCGGACTGAAACGGCGGGGGAGGAGAGCACTGCCATGAAATTGACGCAAAGGCAACAAGAAATAACCTCATCAGATAGCTTAACAGCAGCAGCCGTTTCTTCCTTGTATATGAGGTCCAACCCTCAAATGGCCAAACAAGAAGGAAGAGGAGTGAGGCCAGAGTGACGGCAGGGGAGTGAAGCTGTCCAACCCTATTTTTCCTTTTAATTAAAACGTTGCCATTTTTGTGCCCAATACAAAATTTTTTAAGATACAATTTTGTAAGTGTAGCATTTTTGTTTTGCTTATGTCAACTAGCTTATATCACACAAAAAGAATTGAGGAAGAACCGGATGGGGTTGTCACAGCCCACTATCTCACGGAAGCTTCCCTATCAAACTCCTCCGTGGTAAGCCAAGAATCAATCAAGCCTCCATTGGCAACATTCTAAGCAAGGTAAGAAACTAATCTCAACAATAGTTAAGCAAGAATCCATAATAAGAAACCATAAGATGCATCAAGATAGAAGAAACATATTCATCCGAAAAAGACAATGTTTAGAACATGGTAAATCCACAAAAGCTGAGCCCTAGGTCTAGCAAATTAGTTCATGCTTAAAGCATGAACTACTAATACAAAGGAGGGATAAGAAAACTCCATCAAGGTACAGTGTTCGAAAATGCGTTGGGCGGCCCTAAGGCGTTTTGAGGCCGCCTAGGCGGCGGGGCAAAAAAAAAATTTAATTTTTTTTTTTGCAAAAAAAAAATTTCAAAAAAATGTTGAGTGCCTGGGCGGCCGCCCAGCCTGGCCGCCCAGGACAAAACGGGCACCTAGGCGGCCGCCTAGGCGCCACCATCTCGAACAGTGGCAAGGTAGCACGGATGAGCATCCGAAGCTAGATCCTTATCCACGAGCCTTCTTCTCCAAGAATCGCCTTCTTCTCCAAGCTCACGACCTCCCAAGTGTTGTGTTACTGAATAAGGAGATCGAGTATATGTACGGCAAGTGTTCATGGTCATTTATCACCAGGCCCCTTCGATTTTGTGCTCACCTTCCTCATTTAGTAAAGACATATGTGTCTTTGCGCGCAGTTTGGATACATTGTAAAGATTAGGGTTGATGACCCCCTCGGTGGCGCCGTTTGCATCCAAAGTGAAAGCAAAGTTGTAGAGGACTTCTAAGTCTAGATTGTGGTGAAATTACATGACCATTCCTTCAGCCGTTTGAGAGATATGCCAGCTAGAAGGGGTTGATTAGTCATTTCGTGCAGACTTTACCCTTTTGGATAAATGAGGTGATATCACCATCTTAGACCCAATTGCCGACTTCCATGTAACGAGACAAGTTGTAGCAGACCCTTTGAAATCTCTCCTGCTCAAATTACAGATCAATACAAGCTCTTCTTCATGAGATATGACCGTTTCAAGGGCAAGCAAGTCATTTGCACTTTATTTCCCGAAATGGAGAGACAACTTTTTGGGTTGTTGTTGGCATTTTCCCGAAATGTATATACATGTCATTTTCACCCATGTGGCCTTGTTTTGGGTGTGGATGAATTCGAAATTCATGTACACCTCACCAAATGTTGCATTGTCCCTATATCACATAAAATGGAAGGAAATCAAGTATATATATAATGAATGTGCGAATTAATTGGAATGAATAGCTAGCTTAATGAGCTTAAATTATGATATGAATTTGGCTCATCATGCGGTCCTAAGTGTGGCGTGAAGGTGTTGGTTATAAGTTGGGCTGAGCTAGGAGCCCCTGTGTGGGGCATGATTGGCCTCGAGTTGGCAGTTGAATCGATTACGGTTGGGTATGGAACCAATGTGTTGAGCACTGCCCTATGTAGTGTGATGCGTAGTGGAAGCACAAATCGTGGAGTCCTGTTCATGCATCTGGTTATCTTGTTGTGTGATAATTGGGAGTTTTAACAGGGAGTAATCTTGTTAGTTTCCTTAGTATAAGTAAAAGTCGTTTTGAATGGCATGTCACACTAAACTGTTTACTTTCGCACCTGATTCACGTTATAAGAATATTTCATTAGAAGTGCATGTTAGTTGTTAACCTTAGTGTTGGTTTTACTTACTGAGTCTCTAAAGCTCACGGATGCCATTGCTTTTGCCCTATGTAGTGTGATACAGGGACGTGGACTGAAGAAGAGTTATTACATTCTAGTTTATGTTTCTCTTAAATTGTTAAGACCTTGCTGAAGGCCTAGACCTTTAATTTAAATTCTGTCATTCCTGTTATGAGGATGTATGTTACCCTCCAAGACCTGGTTATTGTGAACTATCTTGCTACGCATTGAATAAAAGACCTTCCTGTCAAATTTTTGGAAATGTTACACTGTTCGTCTTCTTTTTGGTGTCTATCTGGGACTTGGGAAAGGTGGGAGTTCATAATCCCAGTAATTAACAATCTTAATTATGCACCGCCTATGGAAGTTCGGGATTTACTAAGTCCTGATTTTTCAAAAATCGGGACTAACTCCCCGCCTTCCGAAGGCCGGGCAGTGACATTTAAACTGAGACTAAATTCCGACCTTCAAAAGTCCGGACAATAATATTTTCAAAAAATGCCCCTAACCACGTGGAATATAAAAATATTGTCAGGCAGTTGACCACTTTGGCTAAAGGTCGTATTCATTTTCGTAGGAGGGCGATATAAGGCCTGTTTTGCGCGAGGTGCTTATGATTCTAATTGTGCTTATAAGCACCTTTTAAAAAAATGAGTATTTTGCGTAATACAAGTATTAGTGCTTGTTCTTTTTTTAGAACCTCTCTCTTCTTAAAAATAAGCATCTCATGAGATGCTCTTTTTGCTTCTTAAAAATCAGAATGACATTTTTATAATAATATCAAAGTATAAATATATTTCTTGACCAAATTAACTTTCTTCAATATATATATTTTATTCATTCTAAAACTAAAAAATATATTCTTACAAATTTATTCGATTTTAAGCCACATATTCGATTTTTTTTATGTTGTATATTTATTGTAAAAATAAATTTTAGCTGACGTAATAATGAAATATTAAAAATAAAAACTGACATAATGATGTCAAAAATAAAAAAAATTACAAACATCCCAAACATATAAAAAAATACTCATGTTTGAGAATTTACGGTTAAGATATTAAACAAATATAATAAAAACAATAGTATAGGGATGTGTATTTACAAAATTATCATAATATTCCAAAATATAAATTAAATAGATAAAAGTTATTATATATTAATTGGTGACGGCTCCATACCCCTTAGTTTTTCCCTCAACTCTCGATACATATATAGGATTGTCCGTTGACGAAATTTGGCACATCGTTAGAAACCTTATACATAGAAGATCATATGTTCAAGTTTTGGTGATGTTCCGACGATTTTGGCACCGTTTAATGGGGTTTTATATTTTTTCCTAAGGTTAAGTAGTCTTAAATAGAGTTTTAAAAATTCCGGCAACTTAACCGGAACAAAACATGAATATATGATCTTCTATGTATAATGTTTCTAACGATGTGCTCAATTCCGTCAACGGGCAATCCTAGATATATATCGAGAATTTAGGGAAAAACTGTGGCAAAAAACTGAAAGGTACGGAGCCGTTCCATATTACTTATATATAGATAAAAGTTATTATATATAAAAAAATTTAAATTTTTTATATATAATTAATATATGATTATTTTTAAGTATTGTAGTACGCATCATTATTCAATTCAAGCTCCGATTTGATTGAAAAAAGGTGGGGAGAAAACGGACGAGGATCGACGCTTTATATTCAATCTATTTTCATTTCTATCACCCTCTCGTTAATTTGTGGCCGAAACTTCGTTGCTCTACTGATCGTGGATCTGCTGTGAATTTACTTCGGTTCAGTCCGGGCGTAGCCGTTAGTTGGATCAGATCGTAACAAGTTAGGCTTTTTTTCTCTTTCGGCGAAAAGTTGCAAATTTTGTAATAGGTCATGGGTTTGGGAGATGCGGATCTTCTTGACGACGGTGATGGGGGAGGATGCAAGATGGCAGCAGCGACGGTGCCGTGCTCCATTTGCTTGGAGGTGGTGATGGACACCGGCGATAGATCTTGGGCTAAGCTTCTATGTGGTCATCAATTCCATTTGGGTGAGAGGAATTTGCTTTTTATTCTGCCAGACATTGGGATCTAATCTGATCATTCGGCTGCATTTCTTGTCTTGGGCACGCCATCTTAAATCTGAGATTGGTGTAAGGATAGCAGCTTGCTTTTTTAAAGTTTTCCTCAATTATCAGGATTTAATGATACATATTCGTGGAGTATTATAATATTGGCGATTATGGTCAGCATAAGGAATAGTTGAGAATGTAGTTTGGCATATCACTCTTTTACGGGTCCTCGTTCTGGTACTAGGAGGGAACCCCAACCCTCTATTGCCATTAAAATTAAAATGTATAAGTTCTGGTTGCAGCAAATTTTATGCAATCTTGTATATGTTTTCAAGTGATGAGCATTTTCCAATAATATAAAGAAGTGAAGAACCTTGTGGTTGATATTGATTGCTTTGTTATATGTTTTTTGAAAATTTTCTGTTCCATTTCTACAATGTATCTCAGTTTATGCTTTTCTTTATTCGTCAAACACAGACCGTTCTAATTTCTTAGTATCATGTCTTCGAAGCAACTTATTCTTACCGCTCTACATGTACATCTCATGGATACAGACTGCATTGGCTCTGCATTCAATGCAAAGGGAGCAATGCAATGCCCGAATTGTCGAAAAATTGAGAAAGGGCAATGGCTTTATGCAAATGGTTGCCGTCCAGTATCTGAGTTCAGCATGGAGGATTGGGCCCATGATGACGATCTTTATGATTTTAATTATGCCGAGATGGTAACTCTCTATGTATATTTTTTGTATACTGATATTCTGATTTTTGAGGATTTACTGAATGTTCATTCCTAACTTAATATGTATGTTCTTTTTCAAATGAGATCTTCCGGGTTGTCATCTCTAGGAGTACTATATTATATCGTCAGACAACATCATTTTCACGTTGCAATGAGCTACAATAATGTTTGTATAAATTTGGTATTATTATTTTTGCCTCTTTCATTGTAAGAATCACTATTACTTGTTTGTGATTCAGTAGCATTCTCAGCAAGGCTGGAGGTCTTCTTCCTTTCTATTATCATCCGTCTTCTTTGATTCTTATGGCATGCTCGTGTAACATGGAATGTGTGTTCGCCAATTAGAAGATATTGCTATATTGGTGCATGTTATCCGTGAATCATCTTTATTCTCTACTTACTACATAACCACAGGTTTGCTTATCCACTTGCAAGTTTTCCATGCCTTCTTTCAGAATCCTGTAACTTAAAAAAGTATTTAAAAAAAAAATTAATTTTCGAATAGTATTCTGCTATAACCTATTCATTTTACCATCTGATAAGACTACCTTTGCTGATCATTGACTAGATTATTAACTGCAACTGTTGTTCTCTTGTCTCGGATCCCAAGGTTCATTCCATGACGCCAATGCGTAATGAAAATTTCTAACTAATGATATCTTATATAAAGTTTTACCTTGCTGCTAGTTGCTACTTGCTAGTGTCTCAGCAGTCTCTCTAACTAATCTATTTTTCTTCCATGACACTATTGTGTACACGTCTACTTTTATGAATCACCGATTAGACTAAAAGGAATTGATACTGGTTTGGCTCGAATCTGAATATTTCCTACAATTTTATGCTTGTACAAGCTACATTAACGAATGCTGACATCATTGTGCAGTCGTTTGGACTTCAGTGGTGTCCATACAGTGGATCAATAAACCTCCCTTCATCTCTTGAGTAAGCACCAATTTACCCTCGTGCATTTTTCCCATGTTTTGCCATTGGTGTTTTACTTGATTTTTTCTTTAATTTGAAATAGAGTAAGAATATTGTGAAACATATTCTGCATTGTAAAAATCTGGATAAAGGTGCAGCCTCATTGGCTAATTGTGACCTTGGTGTTCTGTTTTCATTAACTTTATCTCTTCTGCTTGTAGTCTATTATCTGTAAATAGAATCAGCCTTTGATTCTATACCAGTTATGTATGTTCCTTTACATTTTTGTAGATTTTTATGTGTTGCCTTATCAATAACCTGCTTGAATGCATCTAGAAGTCCAGATTGAGTCAAAACTGATAAAACAGGCTTATCTTGAGCTTGAGCGTTCTATTTTGAGCTTTAATGATATGTTTTCTTTCTTCTCAAGGCCAAAGTCAAGCATTAAGATTAAGTTCTCTCTTTCATATTTATTTTTAGGATACAAGAGCTAATTACTTAATTTAAAAGTGAGAATTTAGAATTATATATATGGGAGCAGTTCCGTTGACATTTTATTATACATCAAATTAAACACTCATTTTCAATTTTGGTTACTAGCATCGCCCGCTGACGGAATTGGTCACATCGTTAGAAAGCTTATAAATAGGAGATCATAAATCTCATGTTTAGTTCCGGTTCTGGCGACGAAGTCGCTGGAATTTTCTAAAATCCTATTTAGGACTACTTAAGAGATGATAAAGTCGTCAGAACATTACCAAAACTTGGATTTATGATCTTCTATTTATAAACTTTCTAACGATGTGACCAATTCTGTCAATGAGCGATGCTAGTGGCCGGAATTGAAAATGAGTTTTTAATTTGATGTATAGTAAGATGTCAACGAAACCTCCAGCTATATATATATATTATATTTTATATGGGGCAGGTTCCGATTACATGATTTTATACATGATTTTATGCATGCATTTTCAATTCCGGCCACTATGATTATCCGTTGACGAAATTTGGCACATCGTTAGAAAGCTTATACATAGGAGATCATAAGCCCTATATTTAGCTTCGGTTCTGGCGACTTCGTTGTCGGAATTTTCTAAAATCCTATTTAGGACTACTTCACCTAAGGGGAAATGTGAATCCTCCGTTAAACGTTGACAACGTCGTCGGAATATCACTAAAACTTTAACATATTCAGTTCTATGCATAAGCTTTCTAACGATGTGCCCAATTCCGTCAACGGGCAATCCTAGTGTTCGGAATTGAAAATCATGCCTAAAATTCTGTCACCGGATCCTGCACCATTTTATATATATATATATATATAAACACACGCAGAAATTCTAGTATCAACAATACTTGTGTACACAATATTATGATTCCGGCTATATGAATTAAAATTGATCATACCAATAGAAAACTTATAAACATGAGATCAAAAGTCCTATGCTTTGATGTGATTCTGACGACTTTATCCCCGATAATTTCGTTGTATCTTTTTCCCTTAGATTAAGTAGTCGTTAATTGAGTTTTAGAAATTTCTGGCGAAGTCGCCGGGACCATGACAGAACATGATACTTTTGATATCATATGTATAAGCTTTCCAATGGTATGACCAAGTTTGATTGTTATAGCCAGAAGAATCGCAATATTGTGTACCATTGTGGACACTACCATTGCGGATACTAGAAAAATTATATATATATAAGGGAGGGATTCCCGTACAATCCAAAAAATATTAAATCCTGACCGCACATCTGATCAGATTTGATGGTCCGGATTACATCATAATTTAAAAAAAAGAATGGGTCACGTGACAACCCTAAACCAATTCAACTTCTCCTTCTCCTCTCGAACGCATTTCTTCTTCCAAAAAATTTGCCGGCGATCAGGAATTGAACCTTCGGCCAAAATTGTGGGGCGGAGGAGCAATGGTTGAGGTCCAGTGGCGGATGTCGAGTGGGCGGATGTCGAGTGGGCGGAGGACGCCAGGGCGGATGTTGAGTGGGCGGAGGACATAGGGGTGGATGTCCAGTGCGTGGAGCAGTGCCAGAGGTCTAGCGGCGGAGGAGCAGAGGAACAGTGGTAGAGGAGCAGGGTCATGGAACGCGTCCGCCGCCGCTGGATCTGTGGAGCCTTCCTCTGGCCAAGTCCGACGTAGTCTTTCCTGCCCAAGTCGACAATTAATCCTATTGAACGAGTGGATTCCTCTGTCGTAGCACGCCGTCATAGTAGCTTCACTGTCGCACGGATTTTCCTTTGTGATTGTTCCTGGTTTTTTTCGTGATTGAGCTGGGTTTTGTCTTGACTCTGTGAGAGATCCGTTTCAGGGATCTAGAAAATGGGAATTTGAATCACGTGAGCACCATTTTCCTATTTGATCTCAACTGTTGCTTTTGTTAGATGGACGATGGGGATTTAATGTTTAATTAGTTGTATTTTTAGTTGTACGGGGATCCCTTCCCATATATATATACAGAACCGTTCATATGGTCAGTTTTATGGTGGTCAGTTTTCCCTTGCGTGGATAATTTTTTCAATTAGCCATCCGTTCTCGAAATTGATCGCACCATTGGAAAG
>JAOYMZ010079524.1:0-11568 GCA_025802335.1 Pinguicula primuliflora
AGCAGTTCAAGAAGTTCCTGGAAATTTTCAAGAAGTTACACACCAACATCTCTTTTGCCGAGGCTCTTGAAAAAATACCAACTCATGCAAAATTCATGAAATACATCTTGACTCACAAGAGAAGGATTGAAACAGAAGGAACTATCCCTTTGACAGCATAGTGCTCTGCCATTTTGAGTAGACAGATGTCACAAAAGATGGGAGATTCTGGAAGCTTTATGGCTCCTTGCACAATTGGAGAACATTGCTTTGAGAAAGTTTTGTGTGATTTAGGTACAAGTATCAACCTCATGCCTTATTCTATCTCACAGAGATTGGGTTTTGGAGAGCCCAGACCCACCAGAATCACCTTACAGATGGCTGATAAAACTTTGAAAAAGCCTCGGATAATTGTAGAGGGTGTGCTGGTTAAAGTAGACAAGTACATATTTCCGGTTGATTTTGTAGTTCTGGATATGGCCGAAGATCAAGGGGTCAGTATCATTTTTGGAAGACCGTTTCTGAAAACAGGAGGAGCTTTGATTGATGTTAAAAAGGGAGAATTGAAATTAACAATAGATGATGAAGAGGTCAGCTTCAATGTTCATCCTGCATTGCACCTCTCGGATGTTTTTGAACCAGCACCAAAACCATGCCATCTGATTGAATCCATACCAGAGACCCTGACAGACAAACTAGCAGCTGAAATAGGATCCATACAAGACCCCTTGCTGGAATGTCTAACTAGCAAGACTCCTGCAGTGCAAGAAGAACCAGCAGTACACCAGTTTGTAGCTTGGCTCCAAAATTGTCAACCTTGGAAACAAAGCTCATTGATTTGAGCTCCAAAGTTGAATTTGAAGCCTCTACCCGAACACTTGAAATCTGCATTTTTGGGAGAAAGGATGGAGCTGCCTGTTCTGATCAGTAAGCATCTATCCTCAAACCACACTAAACGCACAAATTTCCAGCCACCGGACGGTACACCACACTCGAGCATATAAGCCCAACGCGAGTTGATTAAAGTACTGCCAACACGAGGTCTCATATACCCCAAACACTGAGCCCTTGGCTTAACACGGCCCTTGGCCAACATCCATGAACACAGTCATAATAATCCTCAATCATCACCAAAATATAGATACTTCCTTATGAATAGAAAACTATATGAAAACACTCCTCTCACTCACGTTAAAATCCACCCTACAACTCTACACAATTGTTTTTGGAAAATTCAATGCAATACCCCTAACCCACTTTTCGAAACCACAAATCAAACAAACCAACAATTCACATGAGACAGGTGATCAGTGTGAAATGAGTGAACTTAGTGACAAAAACATACAAATCATTTTATGCCCTAACGAAGCCTGAATTCTACGATTTCTTTAAGAAAAGATTTGAAATGAACATACGCAAATTCAGCAAGCAATACACACTGAAACTAAGAACAAGAACCCAGAAACCCTTCAGCAGCATACGCAAATTCAGCAAGCAATACACACTGAAATCAATTCCCTTACCCTTGATTTTGCTGTAGCTTATTCGAAAATCAACCGTCTGCCTCAACTCAACTTTTCTCCCGTCTCTCTATCAGCCTTAGGGTATTTATAGACGATTGTTTTTGCCCCATTCTGTTCAGAAATTGAAGATTTCATGGAATCATCTTGACTGGCGGTGGCGTGCATGGGAGAAGGTTGCGAATTCTCTACAATGCAGACTCCTTCAACACCCTTTCTCCCGGTCGAATAGCACTAGCAACAAACCTCCCAGTCAAGGTTCTAATTTTTCTTTCTTGGGCCATTGAAGATGGGACAATAAATTTCCCAATTCAACGGGTTACTTATCTCGCGGGACTATATATATACTTTGGTATATAAATATGTACCTACTCAATTAAATAATTAATTTGCACATACAATTAACGTAAAATAAATCTAACTCACAAATGCTAAATTTTGGTACCTTCACATGTTTGCTTACTGTTTGTGTCTTAAACTACTTATTTATGCCCCTTTAGATAGTGAAGTTGAACTCTTCTATTGTATGAATGGTGGAGTGCATGAGTTTAGTAGTATTCTGAGGTCAAGTTTTCTTCATTTTTGATTGAGGGAAGGGAGTGAAATAGCTTATAGTCTTATCTGAATGAGTTGATTTGGTGATCTTTTCTTGACCCTAGAATAAAAGTGAAGAGACAGCCAAGCTTGATCATTGAAGGCTGAAACAGTAGAGGTTAGAAAACTAAGGAAATCATTCAATGGAAGACAAGAGATCTCAAAAACAAGAAGAAGGGGTGCACTTGAAAGTAAAAGTAAATCAAAGTTGAAAATCCCCCTTGCCGATCAAGAGAGGTCTCAAGTCCATCAGTCAAAACCAAATAAGACCTGGAGGAAATCCAGGAATCCCACAAAAGTAGCTCAGCAACACAAACAAAAGTTGAGCCAACACACCAGCTACAAAGAAGATCAAAATCAAGAGGAAATGCTTGAAACTAAAGGAAGAAAGGTCAATGGCAGTTCATTGCCATAATATCTCATCCAGATTGGATATTAGAAGACTGCCCAAGTTCTAGTTAAGACAAAAGTAAGAGGTCATCATGTTCTGTCCAACTCCATCAAGTGAGGAGCCCTCACCTAAACATTGTCCTTATATAAAAAGTGTGATGGGATTGAGGCTTAACCTGAGATTATTGCAAAAAAATCATGAACTAGGTTAGAGGAAAGATGGTGAAGCGTTAAGTTTACCTCTGGAGAAAACAGAAATAGGCTACAAGGGACACACGTAGAAGCTTCTAAAGAAGCATGGACCAAGACAATGTGCAGTGAAGCCCTCTTTCCCCTAAAATGACTAATCCGACCCATAACCTCTTCATTTGAGCTCACACGTGAATAACCTTGATAGTTTAGTGTCCATGTGAGCCGTAAAAGGTACATTTGATTGCCTGCATTAAGATATTCTTCAAATCAGACACATCTTCTTATGCATGATTCTTTCTAGTCCTGGACTTGTGTTTCATTGATCTCATGTATACATGCTATATTGATCATATGCTTGAGGAAAAGCATCATTCAAGTGTGGGTTAGTTGATAAGCTCATATTTTATCACATTTTGAACTTATTTGGATGAGTGTTTTTCACTTCATTCGACTCTAATTACTTATTTTACACCTTAATTTGTGTTCATTTTTACTTACAATGTCAATTGCAATATTTGAAGGTGTTGTAGACCGATTCTATATACATTTGGACAAGGATAGACAAAACAACAATTTTTTGGCAAATTCCACCAACAACCATGAGAAGAAGCTTTGCCATTTTGGTGAAAGAAGGAGAGAAGTGACTAATCTGCCCTTGCAAAGGCCATATCATCCAAACTACTTCATTGGCCATGCTGAATTTCACACGAAGTAAGCCCTAAGACTCCTATAGAAGTCTTATTCTTACATTAGAAACAAAGGAGGTAGCGAAGTGGGAGGTTTAAGTCAATTTATCCATTATGGGTAAAGAAACTAGAAATGTCCAAGCAGTCCTCTTGCAGCTGGTGTATCTCTGCAAAATACTTGGAGGGCCATCTTGTAAGTTCACAAGGACATTGATCTAGTAGTCTTAGACATCTTTCCATTTTACATACAACATATCAGAGGCGGCGAACTAGGGGATCCAGGGCAAAATAGCAGAAGCTATCACCAGAAGTCTCCGGTGGAGGTGTTGCTGATATTATCAACTTAAGGCTCAGTTGATCTAATCTTATCGACTTAAGGCTCAATTGAGCTGATTCGTGATGTTTTAGTTTCGTTTTTATTGATCAAATGTGTAAACTTGCATTCCTATGCTAAGTGCTTATTGTTTTATTGAGATTTGGTTGGTTATGATGGAATAACTCGATCTTACCTTGATCATCTTTCCTGGGACCGAAAGGATACGGGAAGATGAAACACTACATGCACTTACACTGCCACTCTTGGGAGAGAACGCCTAGCTTGTGGTGCCTTATTCAAGGAATAGACCATATTTAGATTTTGGTAGGATTAAAACCCCTTCCTTGTTCACTAGCATATAGGTAGTGAAGCTGAAAAGCAAAAAATCTCCTTGACTACTCGTAGCTTAATCATAGTGTGAGTTATACATGAATTCTGTGGACATAAGAAAGCAAGTGAAGTATTTGATACATACATACCTGCATGAGCATCATGATTAGGCAATAAACTGCAATTTTGAGTTACTTCTCTCATTTGTGTTTTATCTCCATTTCTGTTGCGAATTTGGATTAGGCATCTTCAAAACATTTGTTCTAAACTTGTTTTGCTTTCCATCAAAATTGGTTTCATTTAATTCTGTTTAGTATTTTTGAAACTTTAACCCCCTGAATGTTCGGTTGGTTTGTGATAAGTTGAACATTGTAGCATGTAGTGAACCTACTCCTTGTGGTAGAATGACCCTTGCTTACTAGCTTGGTACTACTTGTTGAACATGTACACTTTGCACGCATCAGAATTCTATTTTGGCAACCAAAAAAAACTAAAACTCTATAAGTATAAGGTTTAATAGCAACAAACTTAATCTAAAAGCTAAAAAGTGTCATCTGACAACCGAAATTAAATTCGTTGACCGGTCCCATAAAAATGACATTGACACGAAAATTCCAAAAACGTTGATGTATTCACCGAACAAAGTGGAAATAATGGGTGTGTAGGGCCGGACGTGTAAAGCTATCATTTGTAGTTTGTTTATGCCTTCTTGTTCGTGTTGCAACTTTTATCCCAGATTTGTATATTTTTTCGTAGCTATTTTACCATCTCCTTCAAAACATACCCTCTGTTCCCTTCTATGGTGGTTGTGATCCAAGTGTTTGTCACCATTTGCTCGTAGCTTTCCTGTTCTATCCAACAGTTCATTACCCTGAGGGGCTTAGGTTCCCAATTTTTTGTCTCTGTGCCCAATTTAACTGGGCAGTGTCTGCTATGCTCCTTTCCAAACCAGTTTGTGTCCAGTCTTCTTGTCCTAGCCATTTGTTGTTTAGTAAGATCCGATCAAGCCTTCTCATTGCTTTAAAGGATGATATGTACCAAGTGTACTTTCTCTTGAACATTGGCAGGTCATGTAAGTTACGGTTTACTAAAAAAACGGTTGAAACTTTAGATTTCCGAGTCGTGTGTTTGTCTACTAGCCCCTTTTCTTTCAATTGTAACTTTACTTCTATACTTACAACTTCTGGTTTAGTTGCCATTGGTATTTCCAATACACACATGTCGGACTGTGCTACTTCTTCCCGGGGATATGTATTTTCTTTCCTTTGTCACAGTTCTGTCATTGTGATGATCTGGTTTTCCCATTCTTTGAGCTTTCTTGTCTCAGTGTCACTTTCTATTATTGCATTTGTCTGAGCCGGTGGCTGTATCTTTTCATTTGGTTGTATTTCCTCAAGATCCTTACTACCAATATTCTCAGTGTTCTATGAGTTTTATTGTGTTTTTTATTGCATCCTTCTGTGTTTGTTGATAACTTTGGCCACCATTCTAACTGGACGGGTCCATTCCCAGAATTTGCCAAACCATTGATTTTTCCAACAGAGCCTATCTCCTCCTCCTCCTTTTCTTTGTCCTCATCCATTTGTGTGGGTTGTGGCTCGTGTTTTCCTGTACCAGATCCTCCTTTGGGTTTTCTTGGTGAGATAGTGTTCTTCTTTCTGGGATGTGTGCATCCTAGTGATCAGTTTTATTGCCATCAAAACTACCCATGAAGGCTGAGTAGTTATCTCCCTCAGATGATCTGTCTGTTATATCCTCATACTGCAGATTACATTTTGTAGGTAATATACTGCAAATATCGGAGACGGATACTTATCAATATTTCGTTTTTAGTCTGTGTCGTGGACACGCAACTGCCTTGAAAGCGATTTTGGTACAATCGTGGTGCAGATCGTCGAAGTCGGTCGCTCTCGAAGGTTTACACAGCCACTTCCGAACACGTGCACTCGTGGCCTGAAGCTAGAGAAAAAACCGTAACCCTTGCTCGAGGATGGAACCCATAGAGAGAAGAATACGTTTCGTGTAGGCAAACGTCGTGTATGTTTCGAAACCCTAAACAGAGCCGTTTTATAGATAGAAAACTACTAGAGTTCATATCCCACTTAAACACGATCTGTTCTGTTTCAACTTCTCAAAAAATGCGTAACACGTTTTCGGCCCACGAAATATTTCTTCTCCTACAAGTTTAAAGACCAAAAAAGATAGATGGGCCTAAGAGGAGCAGCAGCCAGGCCCAGGCCCATAGGCGCACACACATGCGCGACTGGACCAGACTGGGCCAGACAGGTGCGTGGACCAGACCAGACTAGGCCGAGTAGGCGGCGGCGACGGCGTGCATGGGCAGACCTTATTTCCTCACAACACTACATAACTCAATAATGAGTAAATGTATTTAACCCCTTCCAACTTCACTTCCCAAACCAATGTGAGACATTTAATGAATAGTGTCATATTTCAAAGGCATTCACTCAACAATTCCCCACAAATGACTTGGAAAGTCTTTCTCCGAGCAAAGGAAGAACACTTTGATTTGAATTGACAAGGTGTGAGATAAGATTACAACACTAACCTAGTGAGTGAACTATGTTTTGAATTCATGAGTGAACTATGTCTTGAACTCATTTGGGTTCGGGTCACTAATCTTATTTCACGTATAGAGCTCTTTTAGGTGTACGTACTCCGCGATACTTATTGTGCATTTATTTCTGGCCCATATGCTACCTTCGTCTCATGGATGCTCTAGAAGGATAGACTAACTTCTTTCATAGAAGGCAGCCAACCTTCACATCCACTTAGGTGACTCACTCGCCCTCACACTTGGGAGGGAGTCATTAAGAGCCAACAGCTCATCCTCAGTCACTTATTACAACTGTCTACCCTCACGCATGAGGAGAGTCATCTGCAACGGTTCTCTGCCATCATTCATGAGGAGAACCACAATCAATCGTCACTACTCTCTACCCCCACGCATGGAGAGAGTAGTCTGCAGCAATCCTCTACCCCCACGCATGGGGAGGATTGCAAAGTCATCACTACAGCTTTCTACCCCCACAATTGGGGAGAGCCGTCTCCATCGGTGTCATGCTGCCACAGATGGGGAGAATTGCAAAGTAACCCATGACTCTCTACCCCCATGCATGGGGAGAGTCATCTGCAGCAATCCTCGACATTACAATAACCGGCATAACCGGAAAAACACCATATGACTCTCTGTCCCAATGCATGGAGAGAGTCATCTGCACTCGTTCTCTGCCCTAATGTGGGGAGAATCGCAAGGTAACCCATGGCTCACTACTACCATACTCGGGGAGAGCCATCTGCAACTATTCTCTTTACCCCCACATTTTAGGAGAACGGAAATAACTATCATCAGCATTAGTCCACAGACCATGACGAAATCCTCATAAGATGACTGTCCATCATCAAAGGCAAATCTATCAAGTTCATCTTCCTTAAACCACCCACGCATGGGCCTTAAATCTATCAAGAATAGTCAACAATGGGAAATGCATTAAATTCTACCAATAGTACATCGCAATGCAGGTCTACGCATAAAGAACTATCAGGAATCAATCATCATGCATAAATAAACCATGACCAATAATGAGTAAATGTATTTAACCCCTTCCAACTTCACTTCCCAAACCAATGTGTGACATTTAATGAATAGTGTCATATTTCCAAGGCATTTACCCAACACACAGTATCAGAGGCGATGGTCTGGCTACTTCCATCTGTGCTCACTTCCTTGAAGCTCAGCGTTTCCTTCATTCAACAACTACTCACCCACTACCCATCTGCGGGGCATTGGCGGTACTTCTTCTGTTGATCAGCTGAATGTGCTTAGATCTCCAAGATATGCTGAGTTCAACATTAAGTCGATGGTGCGGTCTACCGGAATTCTTCAGTCGCAGCATATGACAGGGTACTACAAGACAAGCTCGGTAATTGGGTTGGTGGATTCTTCATTCGACTTGGCTGCTGCTCTGCCCTGACAGCTGAGCTTTGGGGGTTCTTTCACGGCCTAAAGCTTGCACGAGCATTAAACCTACAGCACTGTGTGCTCCATTCTGACTGTCAACAAGCTTTAAACCTACTCAATGGTAGATCGGTGGACATACACAACCACGAGCTGCTCCGCCATATCCAAGTCCTATCCAGCTCCACTGCTACATCAAATTTTTTATTCCTGCAACGCAGTCTGAATGTTGAAGCAGATGTTATGGCAAAGGCAGGACTTTCTGCTCTGGATCACAACCTTCATTTCTTCTCAGACATGCCAGACTGGTTGTTCAGTCAGTGGCTTGATCCAGGACAGGGACTTATCCGTTACGACGCATTTTGTCCTGATCCGACAGGGGGTAACCTAGCCATCTCTGATTTGAGTTGTTCTGATATCCACACTCTGATTTGATGCTCAGCGGTTATCCGAAGGAGTTCTTGCTCTCCTTTCTTGCATTCACTTTGACCCTCCCTGATTCTAGACTATTTTGTATCTAATCCATGCTTTTGCCTCCTTAGTAGTACTAGCTCAGCTTGTGATCTGAAATTTAATTGGGAGTCATTGACCAAGATACAGTTGCAATCTCCAAGAAGGAATAAAGGGTGAACGGAACGTATCGGTCATTCATAGTTTCACAACACAAAGTATAAAATAATTATACATAGAAAGAGACAGTTTTTGGACTGACAATTGCATTAAAAAATTATCAATTTAAAACTCCTAGCGACATGAGTCGGTTACATCTGACTTGACAATTGTAATTTACATCCGCAGTCTATTGCGGTCGGTAGTTGAATTTACTTACCTAAATTGAATTCTATACGTTATCCAAAAAAAACTACGAGTTAGTGTTATACATACAATGTATACAAGTAAAGCAACACATATATACACAACTTACCTCAGCAATACTCAACTTGGCCGCACCATATCAGACAGAAGATTATGGAGCATTTTTTTATAGGTAGAAGACTATGGAGCACAGTATGGCAAATTGTAATATGACAACTATGGAAGATGAGGAATGATGCCATCTTTAAACAAGAGCAGCCCAACATCCTTGATGCATTCTAGCAAATCAAACTGAAGCTATGGCTCATCCTAAGAACTCATGGACAATTAAGATTAGTTATTGGATATGGAGATTGGTGTAGAGATCCAAATTTTTGTATGAGCAATAGCTAAATAGGGTTGTAAAGATGATGTAAATCTTGTGAATAAATAAATACATAATTACTTATAAAAAAACATCTTATACTAATAAATATAGGGCAGGTTTTCCGTTTGAGCACTTAACGGCCATTATAATTTTCTTGCTATTTTGTCGTTTTGTGCCTTTTTTTAGTTTTTGAATATTTTATTATTATTTTAATGAATTTAAAATCGAGTTTAACCGGCGATCTGCTCATCATTGGTCGAAATGGACTTCACCATAATTGTCAGCGCAATCGTTCCATTCCATATGATATGCGACTTCATATAGTTTCGATCTACTTATCTATTTTCGCGCGGGTAATTTTAACTTCAGCTACGGATCATTTTACATTTTTGCTACCGGAAATATTTACTTTAGACACAGGAATAGACATGGGTCATTTTATGTACCAGTGACTTCAGTCACGGGTCATTTTACATACTAGTGACTTTACGTTCATACATGGGTAACTTCAGATACGAGTCATTTTACGTACCAGTGACTTTACGTTCAGACACGGGTAACTTCAGAAACGACTAATTTTATGTTTTCGCACGGGTAATTTTAACTTCAGACACGAGTAATTTTACGTACCAGTGATTTCAGTCACGGGCAATATTCTAGTCTTTATATCAAAAGAGATCAGAACGGTAATAGTGTTTTACCTCTCATTCCCACCCAAAACGACAACTTAAGGTCGGCCACGTCATTTCCGGCCCGCGCGTCATGTGCACACGCCCTCCACCCAGAAAGAATTGCTTCGAACCCTACTCCCTCATTCGCTTTGGCCGCCTCTTTCTCCTAGCGTCTTCTCTCTCGCGCGTTATGGTGATTTTGGAGGTATGTTGGGTTGATTTTTGATACCGTCTTTTTAATAAAATTCGATGACTTTTTCTGTTTTTTGTTCTTGACTCTAATTACGTGTTTTACAGTTTGGTGGGATTGACTTTTCGAACCTCAACCGCCGGATGATCCCAACGTATATCAGGTACTTCAACACGCTGATGTAGCGGCATCCCGCATCCATTCTGGATTTCAATGGTCCACTTCGGTTGGTTTCTTGAAGTTGCAATTTGATTTCTATGTGAAGCATTGCTATTGTTTTTTGAGTTAAAATCATTTGTTTCTGTTGCCCGAGATTTGTTTGGGTTGACTTGGTTTTTTGTTGCCAATTTATTTCAGTTTTGCTTCATTTGGATTTCATATAATTTTTGCAATTTGGGTTTTTTGCATTGTTCTTCTTCGGTTATGCTTCCGTTATGTTTCATTTAGAGTTTTTCCCTTTCAAAGTCTTTCGAAACACCAGCTTCAGCGTTACTTCTGTTGTGTTTTCTTTGAGGATCGTTCACTTTGATATCATAACTGCAAATCTAAATTTGAAGGTATACTCTTCACATTTTCCTTTCAATTGGTGTTTATGGACAATAATGCAGATTCCAACAATGTCTTATTTTTTTTTGCGCCACATATTTGTTGCTCCAAAATATTGTCATAGTAGTTTATGGTCTACGAAATTTGATTTCCCTTCAATATGTTTTAGTTTATTTCTTTTTTCCCCTCATTTTCTTTCTGTTGAGTAGTAGGAAGACTCATGCAATTCAATTATTTGCTTAAAGCTTGGAATTTTGCATTTTTTATGTCTATAATTCATCGCTCAGAAGCCCTGTGATACTACATTGACAGGGCTTGGTTAAACTCAGAATATGTTCCCAACTGATTTTGGTTTGGTTAAACTCACCTCCGATTATTTTACTCCCGTCTCCAACCACGTTATGGGATCTCTTGGTGGATAGGTGTTTGGATAAGGAACAAACTTCAAGGCTACAAAACATTGCCTGAAGGAACCAAAATAATCATCAATCTAAGGTTTTTTTTTGGATAGGTAAATGGGAGAAATACTCCCTCTCCTCCCCAGTATCCGAGAATTTTTACACTCCCCACTAATCTAGGGGACCTGCACCTAGTCCAAAGGCTCCTATGGATTAGGCCTGGCCAAGGTGCTTTTGTTGGGGATTGAACTCGAAACCTCTTATTCAGGAGTTCACCTAATTGCCACCAGACCAAGCTGCCTTGGTTAATCATCAATCTGAGGTTGAAGGCTCAATTCGCTGGATAACACTTGCAAATGCATCTTAGAGACTCCCCTTTGGAACTCAGTTGGTGCTCCTGCACTTCCCCTCATCAGATAGTTAGTAACGGTTCTTATTTCTTAATTGTGTGATATTTTTTTATCATCTACCATGCCAGGAATTCTTTCAAACACCATAAATCCGAACAGGGTACCCTGCATATCTATAATCTTAATATGAAGTTAGGTGCTTCAATTTTCAATGCAAGTTTTTGAGCATAGCTGTGGTTTTAAC
>JAOYMZ010079535.1:0-11567 GCA_025802335.1 Pinguicula primuliflora
TCGGCCGCCCAGCCCTTTTAACGGGGGTGGGCGGCCGTCTAGCCGGTCCTGGGCGTCCAGACAGTGATTCCTGGCCCGGATCGAGCCGGAATGCTGATTTTGGGTGCCCAGGCGGTCCCTGGTCGGGCAGAACGGATGACTTCTCGAACACTGCTTATAAGGTGATTGGTAACTGATAAGGTGACCTGATAAGGTAACTGATTTAATTAGGCTTGTTTCGCAAATTTACCTGATAAGGTAACTGGTTTTCGTAAAATGACATAAAGGACATTATTTTATATTGTTATTATTTTTTTTATTAATATTCTACATCACAATTATTATTAAATAAAAAATATTTTTAGCTTTAATAATTCGAATTTATTATTTAAATAAATAATTATTATTTTATATATTAACAATAAAGTTTAGAAAAATGAAAATAATATTGTAAATTTTCATACATCCAAAATACTCATATTTTATGCATAAAAATCTTTAAATTAAAGTCAAGGACAAATTTGGAATGAAAGACTTATAAGTCACCTTATTTTTAATCAGACTGAAAAAATGACTTTTCAAATCAGTCACCTTATAAGGCAGAAGGTGGACGCCTACGTAACAGACTTATTTTGTCAAATTGACTTATAAGGCAGAATTGACTGATAAGGCGACGCTAAACACAACCTATGTCTCATACCGGTTTCTAACCCCAAGTTGGACAAGTTTAAATAAGAATAGTAAATACCTTAAGTTTAAGGTTTTAATGAGACGACAAATAAAAAAAGATTTTAATGAGAGTAAACCACCATTCATACTAAAATTAACCTCCACGCACGCTCACACACACGAGATCTGAATCTACAAATTACGGTCGGAATTGATATTTCTCCAAGGGCCCGAGACACCAGTTTATGGGCCGGGCCCAATTTTCAAACTTTAAGAGCCTTAATATATTTCATTTCATCCCGAATTTCTTCTACATCCTGTCCCAACACGCTGACAGATCCTAGAATCTCTTCCGTCACTTTAGCCTGTGTGTTTTCATCCTTACTGTGCTCCAAAACTCGCTGGCAAAGATAATTATTCTTCTAGATAGGTAACCTTGAGCATCATGCATAAGAAAGTCAGATGATATTACAATTTACAACTTTGTTCTAACCTCTATCCCTCGACAGCCATATGGGTGGGTTGAAATGAAAGCGTCACAACTTAGTCAAACAAGGTTGAGACAATGGATTGAATGGGAATAATTGGACAGAGTGACTTATTTTGAAATATAACTTCCTATTTTATTTTTAATTTATTTTTATTATTTTTTTACTTAAAAAATATTAAAAGAAAAGAAATAAAAGAAATAAAATACTAAACTGTCTTAAATACGTTATAATCTAGTCAACGCCAGAAGACTTTTCACTAACCATCTTCGTCGAACGAAAAAACATTTTCGAAAAACCATCCAAATTGAAGAAAACGCCCTTCAACCTCAACTCGACTCGAATCACCTTCAATATGTCCCGAGATAGAACCACTGATGTTGTCAGATGTCGGATTGTGTTGCCGGATGTTACAGCTGTTCATTAGCCCGACTTCTGAAACGTCGAGCTAACGACGTTAACCAAAGCGCTGCTTGGGAGGCAACCCAAGGTAAGTTTTCATTTTTTTTTCTATTATTGAATTTCGAAAATGAAAAAATTAATTAAAAAAATCGAAAAATTAAAAAATAAAAAAAATATTTTCATGTTTTTTTTTAAAATTTTTCTCGAATTTCGTAAAAAGAAAAATTCGAAAAAAAAATAATAAAAAAATGTTTTTCCCATTTTTTTTATTATTTCGTTTTGCATTTGAAAAATTCCCAAATAAAAAGTTTTTTTTTATATTATTATTATCTTTTTTTTCCCTCTCTTTCTTCCATTCTGTTGCTGCACTACTTCCTTGGTCGTGAATCTCATTTGCATACTGGTATGTTCCTCCACTCTCGCTTTTCTTCTGCACTCTTTTGGTTTGCTATTCATTCTGTGGTTGTATGTTGTTGGATTATGTGCATAGACCCTTCCCCCATTCCTCTATGCGTACTTATTGCAATATGTAGCTTCTCTACCCATTTTTTATGTTTATTTTACACTAGGAGACTAGTGTCATTTAGGTTTGGGGTTGATAGTTTGATGTTGCTTCTTATTCTACACTAGGGGACTAGTGTTGTTTAGGTTTGGGGTGGGTAGTTTGAGAACTCAAACTATTTTTAGTGAATCACCTTATCTGCGCTAACTCAATTTTTGATTCTTGATCGTGGGCCTTGGAAGCAAATGTTAGTTAATAGTCTTTAGGGCTATACTGGCATCTTACTTATTCTTGTTTCGAATCCTCTTCACATACACTGTCTAGGCCTTGTGGTTTATTTGGTTGCAATGCGTATGTTGATGGTTTTAATCGTTACTTGAATGCATTTACTTTTTATCCTTGCGCATTTTTTGCGAGGATGAGGGAAGGGAGAGAAACAAGTTCTGGCTTTCATTGATTTTGGGATTTGCATGTACTACTAAGAACTCCTAAAGACTACTTATGTGTGTGAGTCTTGTTCTTCATTTATGATTTACGAGATTAATTTTTGAAGAGTTTTTGTGCCATATTTTTCTTCCTGTAAATTCATTATTTCCATTTATCCCTGCTTTGCTGTGTACTCTCCTTGAGAGTTAGTTCGATATGACAAGCAATCCTGCAATGTCACATTAGATAACATAGTGCTGAGATCTTGTAACTCTACTTCTTCGAGTGCATCAAGTAGTCTTTTCCATTCCCATTTATAGGTGAAACTGCTAGTCTCCCAACTACCATGTTGTGCAATTGTGTAGCTTTTTGTTTTCGCCTTTCTGAACAATCTAGTGAACCTTTGTGATAGACATGTTTCTCACCCAGACATCCATCCGGAATCGTGTTGCAGCTCTATTTTCTATCTTTAGTTCCCACCTTGCCTTGAATCACTCTTGTGATAAGCTTTCATTCAGATCTTTCCACCAAAATGACTTGATCTTGACTCTCTTCTTCTGCCTCTACTGGTGATTGTTGTTTCTTCACGGTTTCTGATTTCTATTAATCCTCCAATGTGTAGAATTCCATCTTGCGCATACTTGGAGCGTAGGATTCGAATCCATAGGCCCTCTTCCTACAATAAAATTCAAGACCCCCAATTTCCTAGTAGGGATTGATTAAAATCGTTAACATTTTTTATGCCCACCTTCCTTTCTCTTTAGGCACAGTTATTTTTTCCCATGCCACAATTTATTTTTCTGCTTTACTGTGTTCCTCCCTAAAAGAAGGTCCTAAGTACTTGATTTAAAAAATTTAAGACATTCCTAGGGAGCCTATGATTGGATAAATAGTAACATGGAAGCGCATTTAGAACTGAGTTAATGAGTACCACTCTACCTCCAACAGAAAGAGTTTTATTCTCCCATGTTTGTGTTCTGCTTCTGAACTTCTCAATTACTGGTATCTGTGTTTCCTTTTTTCTGGGATTCGCTCCCACGGGTAGTCCTAAGTAGATGAATGGAATGCTGCCAACTCCACAATTTAAAAAAGAAGTCATTTCATTCGTAACTTGCTGTGAAATGTTCATCCCAACCAACTTGCTCTTTTCAAAATTTATTTTGAGACCTGATGGCATCTCAAAACTTCTTAATATTGCTTTGAACCCTCTTATGTTTTTCCAAGATTCTTGTCCAAACAGAATACTGTCATTTGCAAATTGCAGATGAGTTAAGGCCACTTTATATCTGCCAATCTTAAGAGGATCAATAAGATTCAAGTCTGTTACCTTTTTTATCAGTGCAGCTAGGCCCTATGCCACTATTAAGAACAAG
This sequence comes from Pinguicula primuliflora, assembly GCA_025802335.1. Classification (NCBI taxonomy): domain Eukaryota; kingdom Viridiplantae; phylum Streptophyta; class Magnoliopsida; order Lamiales; family Lentibulariaceae; genus Pinguicula; species Pinguicula primuliflora. The sequence goes on from JAOYMZ010079535.1 coordinate 3,840, forward strand.
AAAGGGGATAATGGATCCCCTTATCTAAGCCCTCTTGATAGGTTAAACATATTCGTGACTCCCATCGTTCAAAACAGTTGTAGATGCAGAATGTAGGCAAGTCTGTATCTAAAGTCTGAATTTTGCTGGCAATCCCAATTCCTCAGCCATGTTGTCCAGGAATTTCCAATCAATAGATCCATATGCCTTTTCAAAGTCTAGTTTTAAGATCACAGCTTGCCCTTTTGTTTTTTTCAATTCCTATATAGTTTCATTTGCGATCAGAACTCCATCACCTATTTGCCTTTTTCCAATGTATGCTGTTTGGTGTGGTAAGATTACTTTTGGTAACTCTTTGCTCAATCTTCCTACCAATATCTTTGAGAGTATTTTATAACCTGAATTTATAAGTGTAATCGGCCTGTAATCCTCCACTCTTTGAGGGTACGATTTTTTTGCAAGAAGAAATATGCTTGCTACATTTCCACCTTTAACAATTCTACACTTTTCATAGAATTCCTCAATCATAGCAACAATGTGCCCCTCCAGAATATGTTGGAAGTGTTTGATTAATTGAAAATTCAGCCCATCAGGTCACGGGCTCTTTGGACTTCAACACCTTGCAATAGCATCCTTGATTTCTGCATAAAAGAATTTATCTATGAGCTGTTTTGCTGAATTTTAGTGATTTTTGGAACCATTCCAGCTTCAAGCTTGGGCCTCTGATTCTAGTTTTATGTGAATCTAGCTTTAAAATAATCCAAAAAACACTAGTTTTATGTGAATCTAGCTTTAAAATAATCCAAAAAACATTGCTTCACCTCGTTCACTCCATCTATCCAACTGCCATTTTCCATGACTCTATTAATTCTATTCGTTTTTCTCCTTTTTTTGCACCAATATGTGGTAATAAACAGTATTTGCATCCCCTAACTATAACCATTTATTTCTGGACTTTTGTCTTAGGATACTTTCCTCCTGAACCTCGAGAGTGTTTATTTCTTCTTTAACTTCCCAAATTTCTGCAGTGCTTGATAATGAATTTCTGTCACATTCTGCCTGCTGTTCATGTTCTTCCATTTTTCTTTTTAACTCTATAAATCTTGATCCTGCAGCTTCCCCTCTTACCTTATTCCATTGATGGATTGCCTTCCTTAATTCCCTGATTTCTTCTTTCAGTATAAACACTTTATACCCTTCTATGTGTGTATTCCTCTAAGTGAATCCTACTAGCTCATTGTATTCCTCAATCTGTAACCATCAATCCAGTACTTTTAGACTTTTTGGGCCCCAATTTTTGTTTTCCATGCCCAGTTTTACAGGGTAGTGACCCGTAACCTCCTTTTCTAATCCAGTTTGAATCCAAGTATTCTGTCCTAACCAACATTCATTTACTAAAAATCTGTCCAACCGACTCATTGCTCTTAGCGAAGTTAGATACGAAGTATACTCTCTTCGAGTCATTGGTAAATCTACCGATTATAAATCAAATATCAGCTCGTTGAATAATCTTGTCTCAACTGTATTTCTCTACCTTCCCATGCCTTTCCTTTCCGAGCGGTGTAAGATTGCATTAAAATCATCCATTAGGCAGCATTTCTCATTCATCTTATCAGATAGACTAGCCCTCAATTGCATCAACTGATTCTTTTTGTCTGAAATTTCAGCAGGGCCATAAACGTTAACCATATGACTCATTACCGTATCTCTTTGCCAGTGTCCTGATATTCCCAGATAGCCATCATTACCCCATAGGCTAGCTTTTTGAAACTTCTCTTTATTCCAAATGCATAGTAAGCCTCCTGCTTGACCGTTAGCTCCTGAATATGCCCAATCATATTCATCATCCATCCATAAGGATCTCACAGTTCGTTTATCAATATATTTATTTTTTGTTTCTTGTATGCTCAAAAAATCAATCTTATTCCGTCGCATGATCTGCTGAATTATTCTCCTTTTCCTCCTATCTCTAACCCTCCTGTATTAAGTCTGAGAATCTGCATTTTTCAAACCTTTCTTTTTCTTAATCTTTTTCTTCTTTAATACGGCATGCTTCTTCTGAATATCTTGTTACTCCATCTGCACCAGTGCTTTCATAGTTTGTTCCTCTTCTTCAATAATAATCAGTCCTAATTGTTTACCCATTTGTAAGGTTGACACAACTTCATTTCTGAGATTCCCTGAGTTTGAAGCTATTATCCCACTATCTGTAACTGAGTTGGAGGTAGTCGGATCTGTGCTTTGCTCATTAATGTTTGAACTGTTCATTGCTTTTCCACTGTGTCATTCCATTCCTCTCTCAGCTTATCATTCATTTCCTTCTGTTTTGTTTTTTTTCTTTCCTGTTGGCACTTTCTTGGTGTTTTCACTCCTTTCTTGTTTCTTGTAGAAGTATCTTCATGACGTAAATATTTCTCACTGGCTTCTTTTTGTTGATAATTCAACAGAAACATCCATAAAACCTGTTATATTTATTCCCTCATCTCCTTATCTTCCCAGCATTCATCAACATGTTCCATGTTTTTTCTATTTGTTATTTGCGTCTCAGGAATAATACTTGATGCTTCAGATTCGATGCTTTCACCCCTTTCTTTAGAACACTTATCAGACATATTTTTCAGACTCTTATTCATATCCTAGTGATTTTTGTGATTACACGATTGTCTTCAGATTCATTATTCCCATCTGGTCACCACTCTATCCTTTTAGGCTCCCAAAACTTACCATTTGGAACAGGGATATCTTTGTCATGATTGGCCTCTATTTCATCTTCTTCCATTCAGTTCTAATCACTGTTTTCTCTTTGTTTTTGTGCAGGTATTTGTGCTGAAGTTTCCATTTTATGAGGCTCATACCTTCCATCATTCAGTTCTTCCCCATCATCATCAGAGATATTTTCATCAATAAATGATAAATGAAATGCTGCATACTCATCATTTTCTGAACTTGTCACTGTAACAGCCTTTAAATCTTCTTCCTCATGTGTGTCTGGTTGAACCATTTTTTCTTGCATTTCACAGATAGTGACCTCATATTCTCGTCCATCAATGTTTACCCATAAGGTTCCATCCATTTTTTGTGTGTATTGGTTCTGATCAGCATTTGTGCAACTTCCAAATTCAGCCTATCTGTGGTCACCGTATCCACTTTAATAACCTGTCCTAGCTTTGTTCCAACACCTTGTAGAATTTCAGTTGTCCAACTAGAGAAAGGTATCCCATAAATTTTTACCCAATTTTTTCCTGATTAGGAGTTTGAGCAGTCCAGTGTTCTGCATTAATTATCCATTGTTTCAAGCACTCTAAATCAATGCTCATTAATCTCTCTAACTCTATGCTCATTAATCTCTCTAACTCTTTATCCTCTTCTGCCCATACCAGTACCTTTTATGGGCCCAAGTGACTAACCTTCAAAGACTTATATCCTCCTCTAATTAAGTTCTTTTGTAGCTCATTTCTTGTGATTCCTTCCTTCAGTTTGCAGATTCGACTATACTTCAACCAACTTGTGTCTTGCACAGTAATCTTAAACCTTAAGTCCGGTGTGTCTCTTGCTGCCAGAATTGTTGTCAACATCATTTGCTCCCCATTAATTTCTTTCCTTGTGTAGGTATTGTGGGCAGCAGTTTTACATTTGCTGGAGATTGCATGCTCGACAAAGAAGAATTCATTGCTTGGCTTTCCTTTCTGGTGAGTAGTCTGTCCTTGTAACCCATTTGTGTTCTTTTTGATGCTTCCGTGTTCACGTATCTGCGGGGAGGTGGCCTGTGAGGTAGAGCAACTCTTACAGAGGACTTTTGATATTTAGCCACATTTACTCTTATCTTATGTTGACCAATCCAGATTGTATTTAGTCTCCTGAGCAACAGTTCTGCATCGCCATCATCCTCGTATGTTACAAAGCCAAAATGCAGTCCCATTACTGATAATTTTCGACCCACACTAAAGCTAAAAAGCTTTCCCTACATTTCCAACAACTCAACAAGCTCCTGATTCCTTTCTTGTACTGGAAAATTAGTAATGTAAAAGGTCAGATTCTTGCTGTTTTTTTTTTCAGATTTCATTCACCTTCATACTCTTTCTGCCCAAGGCGACTGAACACACTAACCGGTTCTCTCTGCCTTCTTCCATGTTACTATTCAATAATCTAGGGTTATTGGGGGCTTTGGTTACAACTAAGAGTAAATGTGGTCTGAGAATAGTTGGGGCTATTTTCGATTGGAGTGTTTCGGCGGAGCTGTAATATCCTACATGGGGGCTCTAAGAATACAAGAAATGGACTTCCCGGTGTGCTTAGTACACACCCGGGGAGAGAGGAACAACAAGATAGCTTGCTTATCGGAGTTCCATCTTACAGACTACTGTTGTTTCCGGCAAGGGTTGTGTTTTCCGTACAAGTTCAGCCAACCTCGAAGTTTGTGTCTGAGAGAAAACTTTTCGAAGGCGGGAAACACTTTTGTTTTCAATCGATGACTTTAAAATTATTAGATCACTTCAATATCGGTCACTACTTTTGATTTTGGGACACAACCATTGTAGATCTAGAAAATGAATAAGGAACGCAATACCAATATCATATATATAAATTTTCAGAAGAGCCATATTAATAATTATTAATATTTAATAAAATTTAAAATTAAACATAGTGAATTGAGTCTATTTCCGAATATTTTTATGTGATATCGTTGGTATCATAAAAAAGTTTAGGGTACATGCTGATAGGATCACACACACAATCCAATTTGATCTTTGGTTCTGGTACAAGCTGCGATCGAAAAAGAAGAATGTGATATTCACTGCGTTTGAATTGTGGATTGATGATCCAACTTCCATTTTGCTGGGCCTGTAAGCCCAGTAAGGGCTGTAAATTTCAACAATTATTTATATATATATAGAATTTCAATTTTAAAAAAAAAATCATAAAAAAGTTTAATAATGGTTATATCTATTTTTTTCAAGAGCATTTCTTATAGTTGAAGTTTTTTGTAGAACAACGTTGATGGAAGGCGAATATATATGAGTAATTTTTTTTAACTGGAAAGACAATTTTATTGCCGATAATCAAAAGGTTACAAGTTACAAATTACAGAAAAAATGCCCGCAACTAAATCCTAGTCCGAAAAACTGAATCCACCTTCCATTTCACTTGGGAAGTCCTCTGAGTAATATATGGGATTGGGAGTGTTACGACAACTTCGACGAGGATTAAGCTTAATCGGAGGGCTTTTTTTCTTCTTCTTACCGGATTTTTCTTGACTTTTTTGGCTAACTCTTGATTATATGCTCCATTTCGGATTCCGAGAGTGTCTGCCATATTCGATCCGTGTCATAATCCGTCGGCGAAATCCTCAATTCTAAAGGTTCGATATCGTAAACTTTGTCTGGATCAGAGTCTTGAAGGTATCTTGCACGACTCCAAAATGCCCGAGGTAAACGTAGGTGTGTGCGGAGTGGCCCTTGGATCGTGACTCAATGACAAACTGTCGTGAGTTTCTTTGTGGCAGCTCCCCACTTCTGATGATTTTACTGGGGGGTGGCCATTGTTCTGAATTGCAGGAACAATTTCAACCATGCCCAGTGTCTATGGACATGGTTCTGATTGCATTTCACCTATCAGAATTCCGGTAACAGGGCCCTCTATTTCTGCTCTACCCAACTCGTAGGGAGGTTGTCGCAACTGCTAGTGAAACAATATATGAGTAAGGAAAAGATAAATATTTAGTTGTCTAATATTTGCTAAATAAGATGTTGAATTTTGGATCAAAGGGTATTATTTTTTAAAGTCAGACTAAACTATATAATACAAAATCTTTTCAATTAAATAAATTATTAATTCAAGTTAGATCAATATATATTTGTCTTGGATAAGCCCAGCATGACCCTTAAGACTACTCGGTAATGATAAATGTACATAATTGTGGTGTACATAATTATGTACAACCAATAGAATATGTACACGTGGAATGATCTACCATAATACATGTGTGGTCCCAATTACAATCACATGTACAAATTCTATTAGTTATAGTATCACCAAAATGATGTACACTTATCATTATTGTAAAACTATTTGTACGATTGTACTCGTGGCTCATTTGCCAATGGTGCAGAACGAAACAATAATGATACATGTACATAATTATTTACAAGCAATAGAATACGTACACGTGGAATGATGTATCAATAAAATAGTGGTCCCATTTTTTTTTTGAAAGCCAAATGATTTTATTTATGTTGAATTAGCTGTACATACTACTTGCAATTGGGCTTTCTTTTGTGCGGCCCAAATGCTTTATTTGTTTACATTTTCATAAAACCAAAAGAACAATCTTCAGCGCCGAAAACTTGCGTTTAAATCTTCATTCCTGTGGCTTCGTGTTCTGTGATTGTGATGCATGTGGTCCTAATTGCAATGACATATCTACATATTTAATTGGATGTACATAATTATGTACACAATTATGTACACCTATCATGATTGGAGAACGGAAATGATTCAATAAATGTGGTAACTTGATAATTAAAAAAACAAATAACAAAAAGGCATCAGTTTGGTAAGTTTTTTTGTGATAAGGGTAGCTTGTTAAAAACTCAGACTTCTCGTTTTCTAATTCTATTGCGCGTAACATAGCCTCCATCACCATGGGTATCCTCTCGGTTCCACTTTGCATCTTCCCTTCTAACTCTTCATCCGATAGACTTCATTATCCAAGAAGGATGGAACTTACGCTGAATAAAACCCCACGAACACCACCGACCAAAGTGAAAACCTTACAAAAGCTACTCTTCAAGACGGTGGATAGTTTAGTTCGAACCCTAACTAATTCTTCATCCCCATCCACTCTCGCTCCGTTTATCGATCCGAATCATGGAATCGCGGGAAACTATTCTCCGGCTTCTGAGTTACCCCCGACATCCTGCGACGTTGTTGAGGGATCTCTCCCGACTTGTCTGAACGGCGTTTACATACAAAATGGCCCGAATCCTCAGTTTGTTCCTCGGCCACCGTATCATGCTGTGGACGGCGACGGCATGCTGCATTCCGTCAAGATCTCCGGCGGGAAAGCGATCTACTGCAGTCGCTTCGTCAAGACAAGAAAGTACATGGTGGAGAAGGAATTGGGATTTAATTTGTTTCCACATTTTTTCGCTTCCTTCAATCATCTAACGGTCCACACAGCTTTGGTCGCCATGGCTGGAGTTCTCACGGGACTATGCAATCCTTTCATAGGAGGTATTTGTTGCTTATTTCTATTTCTCTTTTTGAACTCCACGCGAGGCTTGTATAATTTTTTTTAGGAAGATTAGGTTTACAAAATAAATAGTTACACTATTTTTTTAAATCTTGGATTGATTTATACAAATTTTATAATTTTTTCTTCAAAACAACATAGTCTTGATGATTTACAAGACATTAGTGTTAAATTTACATAATTTTTCATACATAATTATTTATGATGAATGAAATGTAAAACCCAATCACACACGTCATTGTTCATATATAATTGGGGTAGGATCCATGCACATATAAATGAACATACAAATGAACACACGTTTTTAATTCCCGCAACTAGCATCGCCTGTTTACGAAAGTGGTCACACCGTTGGAAAGCTTATACATAGGAGATCATATATTCAAGTTTTAGTTCGGTTCCGGCGACTTCGTCGCCGGCATTTTCTAAAACCCTATTTAGGACTACTTAACCCAAGGGAAAATGTGAACCCTCCATTAAACGGTGATAACGTCGTC
>JAOYMZ010079546.1:0-27320 GCA_025802335.1 Pinguicula primuliflora
ATACATATATATGTGCGGGGCGGGTCCCTAACCCCTGCCCCGGACCCGCCCCGGATCTGCTCACGGGGCGGGTCCGGGTCGCCCCGCCGGGACGGGGCAAAATTGTCATCCCTAACCTAAAGGATGTTTTTCGCTCGAAAACTATCGGTTTCATTACTGTGTTTTGACGAAGAGTTTTCCTCTTGAACTATGTGTAATAAATCAAAGTGAATCAAACATTGAAGTATTGTTGTTTTGTGGAAGAAAAATAATACTTTAGGGATCTGATTATGGAATCATTGCCGTTATTTTTCAAGATAATGGAAAGAATTACTCAAAAATTATATCCAATTTGAAAATAATTATCTCATGGGCCACAAAGATAATAGTGGATCTCCAATGTGAAACAACTAGGCTGAACCCACCACATGCACAGCTGACCGTCCAGACCCGAACGGGTCATGGGCATGTGGACCGGATTGGACCCAACCATCCTATTCGGGCCATGCGCCTGGCCCGACGTCGGGCAGCAAGGCATGTGCATGTAACTCATTCTCACTCAATCACTACAAAAATCCAATAGTGGACAAATATATCAAAAAAATTCAAGTTCAGAACCTTCTATTCAGATTAATGAAGTTATGTCCATAATTCTAATCGTGATTGTCCAAATGATGTAAATTCAATGACCACGATTCTAATTTGTACCTAAGGCTCATTAATATTGATATAAGCTGACCACAAAATTTTTCCAAATCTATTTACCTACTAAATATTTGTTGCTACATATGTGTGTGACAAGGAAGCTCTCCTTGCATCAAGCCTTTTTAAGGCATCGATTCCAACATAGGAACCCAAGTCCCATCAAGACCACGTGTGTATGTACATGAATGCTTCAATTGGCCAACATTTCAACTGCATGAAAGAAAACAAATGGTGAAAGAGGGGTTGACTTAATGATTATGAGATTGACAATTACACTGATACAGATTCTAGGCCACAAGACAAAGATTACATCGTCTATCAGAGAAGACCAGTCATATGAACCAAGCATCCGTACCATTCCAACTAGAAGGAGTCGTTGAAGGAAAAGACAAGACCTCTTTATTGTAGCCGTTAGACAAGAACCTTTTGATTATAAATAGTAGTAGTAGTAGTAAGAAGGAAGACACACGGTATTTTGTAAGCATTAACTTCTTGTAAGATCTTCTGAAGTAATATTACAAAGGGAGAGAAAGTATCTCCCTCCTCGTTTTGAAAGCTCTGTCTCTATTACAATCATAGCTCGAAAACAGAAAGCTAAACCCAGTCACTCCTCCGATGCTATTGCGTTGGATGATCCTCCTGCGACATTTCTTGGTCCGGTGACACGAGCCAGATATCGGGATTGTATCAATTTGATATCGGAGCACTGTGTCGCCTCGACCTCTCCTTCAATGGTCGAAGACAGAGCTTATACGCAGAATGTCGGGCCTGGAGTTGAATTCCAAGCATTGATGCGGGGTGTGGAATAGCTGGCCACCCAACAAAGTGCCATGATGCTACGTGTCGAATCCATTGAATAAAGGGTAGTTTCGGCCATGGAATCCAGATCCACTCAATCCAACGATATAAATACCACTTCTCTATCGGAACCGTCTCTAAGTCTTGTAGTAGCATCGGAAACTATTGACAGTTCGTCGGCCAAAAAAATTCCTACAACTCTGCACCTCTGCACCTCTGCTGCCGCTGACCGCTGCAAAGACCTCTTCCATAGGGTGTTTGGGCGAGGCCTTCGGACCCCCGCTTTGTTCCTACCCCATCGGACCCTCCTTATGGATCCCTTCTCTTCCGGAAGCAACGAGTCTAACTCCTGATTTTGGTGCAGGTTTCCTCTGGCGGAATGGTACGGCAACCCCAAACGCGATTTCGGATGACATCTCTCTCGCAACCTACTATAGGAATTTCTGACCTTCACCATCGGAGATTCGGCCAAAGCATGGCTGATTCGGTGCAACACCTTCTTCAACCGTCAGAAGATTGCACCACATGAAAAGGTGGCCCATGCCTCATACTACTTGATTGGCGAGGCCCAGCAGTGGTGGTATGCTACAAGTATCCGATACCCAGATCTCACTTGGGAAGACTTCGGTTACCATTTTAAACAACAATATGCTCCAAACCGAGGCCTCACTGATCCCCTAGCAGAACTCGCATTCCTCTGACAGACGAGTTCAGTGAAAGAATTCAATCGTCAGTGGAATGATATGGTTGCCACTGTCACCGTAGGATGTCTTTCTGTTTGCACAGAAATTGCTCTATATTGCAAAGCAGTGGACCCCCGAATAGAGGCAGACCTCCGTCTCTCCGACTCCAAACGGTTTACGAAGCTCAATCGATGGCACGGGACGTCTTGACCAAACTAACATTTTACGGTTTTGCAGGCTAGGAGCTAGCTCGTCCCCTACACCCCGAGCGCCATCTTTGGCTGGACCCATCAGAATTTCAGCCAATCGGTGGACACCCCCAATTGTCCATCCCCGACCCAACCCCCCTACACCAGAGCGTAGATGGCTAATAGTCGCTGAGTCGCACAGAGAAGGGCACAGGAACTGTGTTTCAAGCGTGATGACCGTTGGGTCAAAGGGCACACCTGCAAAGGATTATTTTGCATTGAGCTATGAGGGGACGAGACGAGGAGGAAACAGACGATTGGAAATAGGTAGAAATTTCTGTAAATGCTATAACCAGAATTGTTAATGTAGGAACCATGAAAGTAAGAGGCCAATTGCTGCACAGATTGCTTGATTTTTAGTAGATTTAGGAAGCACCCACTGCTCCTGGATACGACAACTACTAATCAATGGGGATTAACACCAACCCAGCCCCAGAACATCTCAGTCACAGTGGCGAATGGCAGTCGACTCACCAGTCCCGGAATGCTACAAGTCATTACGATCCATCTGGGCTCTCTTTATTTTGTGTTAACTTTGTACCTATTGTCGTTAAGTGAGTTTACTGCAGCACTCAGAATGGACTGGTTGAGTAGTCTAGTCCCAGTGTTGTGCGACTTTGTTGCTGACCGAATGTCATTCTCATGGCAAGGAGAGCCAGCGGTCTTACTAGGCACCAACGCCCCCCCCCCCCCCCTCAAACAAAGAAGATAGCTTCCTAACAGACGGAAGAGGGCTTAGCTACCCTGCTAAAACATTTCAATGAGTGTTTGTCCAACCTCATGGGTTACCTCTGGCTCGGGCTTATGATCATAGCATTATTCTCAAACACGGATCAGACCCGGTAAGCACAAGACTGTACTGCTACCCCCACAGACAAAAGACAGAGATTGAACGGTTGTGCAAGGAGCTGTTGGACCAAGGGTGGATTCAGCATAGCAGTTTTTCCTTCATCTCACCATTGCTACTCATCTGCAAATCCGATCAAACATGGAGAATGTGTGTTGATTATAGGGCTCTTAATCAACTCGCTGTCAAGAACAAATACCCCATTCCAGTAGTTAAGGAGCTGCTCGAAGAATTAGGGAAAGCCAAATATTTTTCGATGCTGGATCTCAAATTCGAATATCAACAGGTTCGAATGGTGGGCGATTCCATTCCCTTCACTGTATTTCAGACTCACCACGAGAATTTTGAATTCCTGGTTATGCCGTTTGGTCTCACAAATGCCCCAGCAACATTCCAAACGCTGATGAATGTTGTCTTCTGCTATTACCTCAGGAAGTTCCTTCTCATCTTTTTCGATGATATTCTTGTTTTCAGTAACTCATGGTCTGATCATTTAGACCATCTTCGTCTAACGTTTGCTAAGTTACAGGAAAATCATTTAGTGGCAAATTTGTCAAAATGCGAGTTTAGGGTCAAGCGCATTTCATATTTGGGCCATATCATCTCAGCCTCCGAAGTAGAAGCAGACCCAGCCAAACTGTCGTCCATAGTCTCTTGGCCTCGACCGATGGATTTGCGTAGTCTGCACACATTTTTGGAGTTGATAGGGTATTACCATCGGTTTGTGCATCACTATGTCTCGATTGCGGCCCACTCACAGCCCTACTCCGAAGAAATGCTTTTAAGTGGTCCTCCAATGCTGAAATTGCTTTCTTGAATTTGAAGCAGGCCATGTCTACTGCCCCGGTGCTACAGTTATCAGATTTCACAGCTTCTTTTGTGGTGGAATGCGATGCTTCCAACTCAGAGATCGACACGGTGTTGATGCAAAACGGACATCCATTCACTTAATACAGTCGTAAGTTGAGCGTTAGGCACACTGCCCTGCCAGCATATGACAAAGAGCTCATTGGCTTAGCAAAATCCATTCAAGACTGGCGCTCTTATCTCTGGGAATGTGTCTTCGTGGTGAAAACTGATCACTATAGTTTAAAATATCTATTGGAGCAACGAGTGGCAACCATGTCCCAACAGCGTTGGCTGAGTAAGTTACTGAGTTATGACTTCACGGTGGAGTATAAGGCTGATCGTGACAACCTGGTTGTCGATGCTTTATCACAGAAAGGTTTTGAGCAACCAGAATGTTGCTCATGCTCCCTTCCATTGGTTGGATTGATAGAGCAAATCAAAGCAAGTCTACAGGATAGCTCACTCTTCACCACCTTACGAGAGCGATACCAACCTACTGAGGAATCGGCGCCCTGATCTTGGAAGGAGCAGCTTTTATGGTATAAGAAATGCCTCTTCTTGCCACCAGCATCCGAGTTCCCAATCCTGGTTATCACCACCAGTTCCACGAAGACTTTCTCAAAACCTTCCAATGCATCAGAGCCAACTTCTACTGGCCCAGAATGAAGCCCCAGATTACGCAGTTCATTGCAGAATGCCTTACCAGTCAGCGGAATAAGTCAGATCACTTGCTCCCATCCGGCCTCCTCCAACCATTGCCAGTCCCTTCTCATATTTGGGCAAATGTTTCTATGGATTTCATAGATCATCTACCCCTCTCCCACAGCAAATCGGCACTATTTGTTGTTGTGGACCGTTTTACTAAAATGGCTCACTCCATCCCTCTTTCTCACCCTTATTCTGCATGCTCTGTTGCTAAGGTTTTCTTCCAAGAAATTTTCAAGTTTCACGGACTCCCAGAGATTGTGGTTTCTGATCGTGATGCAGCACTTTCAAGTCTGTTCTGGACGGAGCTATTCAAGCTCAGCGGCGCATCTTTGCAGTTTTCTACAGCCTACCACCCCAGACGGTTGGCCAGACTGAAGTTGTCAACTGAATCGTCAAGACGTATTTGCATTGTTTCACCGGAGATCACCCCAAGAAATGGCTGGATTGGCTACCGTGGGCTGAGTATGCATACAACACCAGCTATCATTCTGGCCTCCAGACATCTCCCTTTGTGGCTGTCTATGGTTGCGCACCATCTCGTCTGCTGGATTACACACCCGGCAAAGCAAAGTCAGCAGCAGTAGATCAAGAGCTGTGGACTCGGCACGAAATGTTGGAAGAACTCAGAGAATGTCTGCTTTTGGCTCAGAATCGTTTGAAGAAACATTATGACACTCATGACTGCGAAATTCAGTTCGCACCGATGGACTGGGTTCTCTTGAAACTGCATCCGTATCGCCACACCTCATTAGGCAACAGACACACGAAGAAGTTAGTTCTAGTGTTCTACGGTCCTTTTTAAGTCCTCGAACGGATTGGTTCTGTTGCTTATCATCTCCTCCTGCCACCAGAGGTCAAAATGCATCCGGTTTTCCATGTGTCCAAACTCAAGGGATTCAAGGGCATTCCTCCAGATGCACCAAAACTACCTCCTCTGCACAAAGGTAGTCCATTGCCACTCCCTTAGGCTGTCTTGGATCACCGTTCCACAGGAGATTCTGACCAGTTCTTAATTCACTGGAAAGGTCTCTCACCTATGGAAGCCTCCTGGGAGGATCGTGATCATCTGGCGCGCATTTATCCTAGCTTCGCACTTGAGGATAAGCGCGAAAATGAGGCTGGGAGTAATGATACGGATTCTAGGCCACAAGACAAAGACGACATCATCTATCAGAGAAGACAGTCATGTGAACCAAGCATCCGTACCATTCCAGCTAGAAGGAGTCGTTGAAGGAAAAGACAAGACCTCTTTATTGTAGCCATTAGACAAGAACCTTTTGGTCATAAATAATAGTAGTAGTAGTAGTAAGAAGGAAGACACACGGTATTTTGTAAGCATCAACTTCTTGTAAGATCTTCTGAAGTAATATTACAAAGGGAGAGAAAGTATCTCCCTCCTCGTTTTGAAAGCTCTGTCTCTATTACAATCATAGCTCGAAAACAGAAAGCCAAACCCAGCCACTCCTCCGGTGCTACTGCGTTGGCTGATCCTCCTGCGATGTTTCTTGGTCCGGTGACACGAGCCAGATCTCGGGATTGTATCATACACTAATAAGTCATGGGTTCAAATTAACTCATCGACATTACCTATAAAAAGACAAAATGGGTGCAATGTTCAATTCTTACTGTTTCTTATTATGCTCCTCAAGTAAATGCTTTGCCTCACTATAATTAGTCATGGTGCTGCTAATGGCTTCTGATGACTAAATGGATACACAAATGAAGCAATCTTGTCAGATGAATAATATTTTGATTGGATAGCATCATACATCCCCTAATTTTCTGAACTTGAAATGGCCTTGTTTACCTTATCCCTGTGGAATTCAAAGGGAATCTGTTTTTGGTCATAAAGATTCCATTTACTTAACTAAAAGAAGTCCGACTAAACTAAAGTGTGGTGGCAGACAAAGATGGACTGTAAAATTCGGGTGACTGGCTGGGATTTTATCTTCACTATAATATAAAGTAAAGCAGTCATCCTTTAATTAGTTCTCATACTAAAAATCTCTTTTAGTCCATCTTCGACGATATGTGGTTGTTTGATTAGCTTTTCCTTGTAGAAAAAAAAAATGGGAATCCTGGTGAATGCTTGAAACTCGAAAGAGCAGCACTTATTCAAATGTCAAACTCACCAAACTCATTTTGCTTTAATCTGCACTGTGTATGAACCTTGACATGCCACCTTTCTTTGATTTTTTTTTTTTTTGATATTTTAAAACGAAGCGACGAAAGGGTTGAATTTCAGCGGATCGTGGCAGAAGGGCCACTATACCGCTTACAATATCCCGTCACCTTTCTTTATTATAGATGTGGATCTAATTAAAGTTCATTCAACTTCAAACATCTAGATATATAGAGAGAGAGATCCATATTAGGTGCACCCATGCCTTAATGTGTTAGAAGTTATCAAATCCAAGTAGCTCAACTCGTGAGTTAGGTACCTTCCAATGTAGAAGTACATGGTTCGATACCTTTGCCTATCCAAAAAAAATGTGTTAGAAGTTAGGCAAAGTTCATCTCCACCTAACACAAATAACACAAAGCATGTAAATATTGTATCCTCACTTTCTTGTTAGGTTCAGTTCACCCTCGGTTTGCAAAGACCGTAGTTTGTTAGTATTTATAAAAACTTTCCCGTTGAGTGTATTGAACTTTCTTTTCTATGGTGAATCTTCGAAACTAAGGAAGCCATTTATCGCCGGCATCCACTGAATTTAAGCTCTGCTCTGCAAAGGTGGTAAAGTAGTAAAAGCTCCTTTTATACTAATCAAGTTGTTTTTACCCTATCTTACGATCTGGATTGGATCAGATAAATAATTAGTTGAGTACCTATACCTTCAAGAACAAGACGAGGTCAATAATAAACTAATCGAAATTAACCAATAAATTATTTTATTCGGCAAAAAAATTTGGAGTCACAGTTCAAGATCGAATTTTATAATATGTCATCGCCCGCGATTCTAAAATCTGGTAGAAACTCTCGGACTTCCAAAAAATGAGAGTTTAAGGTACCGCATTGTGGTAAGATGGACGTCATTAATAGTTTTAATGAGGTAGTTAGAAACTACCACACTCCCAAAGAGCGGAAGTGTTAGAGATGGCAATGCGGCGGGAGGTTAGGATCGCCCTACCGCCCTAGATGGTGTGTAATATCATTAAAATGGTTGTTAATACTACTCATATCAATAAGGTGCACCTACTTTTCTCCAAAACCATCCATGAGAACTCCAAAGTTAAGCATGCAGACTTTTGAGCAATTTTGGGATGGGTAACCCCCTGGAAAGTTTTTCAGGGTGCGCATGAGTGAGGACAAAGTGCGCTAGAAGGTCATATGTTGATTTGTGGGAATAATAAACCAATTATTGACTATGACATGGGTGGGTAGAGAAACTCGTGCTGACATCACGGCCCTGAGGAAGGCCGGGGCATTCAAGGTGGACCCGGACCTGCCTCAGGTTTGAGATGGCCCGACCCAACCCGACCTGACCTGACCCGCCGCAAAAATACATTTTTTACCAAAAAATGATGCAAACAAAAAATATAATTAAGTACTAGAGATTGAAGACTAGAAGATGGCCGAGTCACGCGAGAATGTTGCTATAGAGAAGATTGGGGAGGCTGAGAATGTTGCGCAACCCGATTCTAAGGGAGAAATTTGGACTATAGTTGAGGGACGGAAAACACGAAAAGCTCATGTAACTCAGTAGAGAAAAAAGCTACCTGCTTTCATCACAAAGCTTCAATCCAATTCTATATCCTTGTATGTGGCAAATTTTCCACATAACTGGACGACGTAAGATCTGTGGTCGTTCTTTGACGCATATGCTCAGGTATGCGATGTTTTCGTGCTTTCGAGAATGGAGATTCATGGGAAGAGGTATGGTTTCATAAGATTTGTAACGGGTATGAATGTCTTTGAGCTGACTGCGAAATTGCAAGGGGTTAGAATCGGTATGAACCAGCTGTTCACTAATATTTCCCGGACTCCTGGATCTGGGAATGATGAATCTTCTGCTAACACTAATGTGCCCAAGAGTACTCCTCAAAATAGAATAGGGAATGAGATTTCAGACGAGAATGTGAAAGTGGTTAAATTTGTGCCAACAGTGGAAGAATCACGATGGTTAGACAACTGCCTGGTCGGGATCCCTGCTCCTATAATTGATATAGCCTCAATGGAAAAAACACTCAATCAACAGGGTTATAGAAAGGCATCTACTGTTCGGTTAGAAGGAGGTGAAATGATGATTAAACTCCATTTGGATGAGGATAAAATGCGTCTGCTTGACGATCCTAGTACAATAGAACTTCTATGTCTGCCTAATGTGAGACCGTGGAAATTTTTAGATGGGAAACTAATGTGGCCGGCATGGATCTGGATACGTGGTGTTCCTCTGCATTGCTGGTATGTAAGATTTTTTAATGAGATATTTACTTCTCTGGGATCAGTCATGAAAGTTGATGAGAAAACACTTGACAAGTCTGAAATGCGTTTTGGAAGAGTATTGCTAATGACCCCTTCGAACTTGCCTGTGAGCTGCGCTATGAAGGTTGAAACAGATTCGGAGCATTTTATGATAAAGGTCGATGAGGAGAAATAGCAAACTACGAGACCCTGGGGAAATGCCCGGTATGCTAATAAGCAGGTTCTCACAAATCATGATATGTGGCCGACTTTGCGAGAAACCAATCCTAATATGGCCGAGACTGGTCTAACTGTTAATTTGGAAACAAAAACCTCAGCAGAAACGGTATCCAGTGAAATGAGGGATATTTTAACTGAAGCTAATATGGATTCTGGTGTTCATGACAAGGAAGAATGCGGAGTGTCACAAGCTAACATAAGCCCCATCAAGGCAGGTGGGGAGATCACTGATTTGGCTGATGAGAATTTATCAGATCGGGAGGCTGTCTATGTACCAGAAATAATTCTGGATGTAAGTCAGGGGGACAACGCCTCTCCATTGTCTACACAGCGTCTCCTGCTACCTACGAGTCCTATGTCTACTAACAGAACAAGGAGATCTGGGAACTCTCCTACAGCTCAAGACGATGAGGCTTCATTCCAGCTCAAACAAAAGAATATGATGAAAGAAATTAGGCTCCCTCCAGATAATTTTAGCACTCCTATCAGAAAGTCAGATACTGATAATGACCCCTTTGATATTCAATGCATTCTTGATTTAACTCCAGTCACTTTTGAAAGAACCAGAAGGGGAGAGTTTGATTCAATCTCTCATTCGACAGAAATCTTAAAGGCACATACAGTAAGGATTCAGCAGGGTGTGTCTCGAAGGGTTGAGCAACAATCTAAACTATTGCAGAATGAGACAGGAGATTTAGCTGAAACTCACTCCCCAGGATCAGATCAAACTTGGTTGATTGCTCAGAAGCTTGGAGTTGTGGGAAACTCGTCAACGAATCAAATCTTACATAAACTAGAACTCGTGGAGAGTGCTGCAACTGAGCGGTACAAACTATATTTGAGAAAGAGCCCAAAAAGTAAATCTACCAGACAACAACCTATAACACTCTTATCAGAAGTTCCTACTAATCACTAGATGAAGATTGCTACTTGGAATATCAGAGGGCTCGGTTCTCTTTCAAAAAAGAGAACAGTAAGGGAGTTGGTGAAAAAGCAAAAAATAGATTTTCTGTGTCTGCAAGAAAGAAAGTGCGAGTTCATGAATAGATCGAGATGTAGAAGAATATGGTGTGATGGAGATTTTGAATGGATTCATCTTGACTCAATTGGAAGAGCAGGTGGCCAGTTATGTATATGGAGAAGAGGCTTATTCAAATTGACTAAATCGTTCTCTGATGATGGAATTCTAATGGTTGAAGGTACATCGGGTGTGGAGGAAATTCTTGTTAAGATACTAAATATTTATTCCCCGGTTACAGCTGCTAGAAAAAAGTTATTGTGGAGCAAATTGATTCGAATAATGGCTGGTCCTAATTACAAACACACGTGTGTTGCTGGAAACTTTAATGCAGTCAGAAATCTTGCTGAAAGGAGAAGTTCTTCCTCCCCTGCACGGACAGAGATGCAAGATTTTAATAGATTTATCAGTGATGTACATTTGGTTGATCTACCTCACAGAGAAGGAAATTTAAATGTGTTGCTAGTAATGGGACTAGCTCTAGCAGACTTGCTTGCTTCCTGTTGTCAGTGGCATGGCCAGATTGTTCTCAAATAGCTTTGGATAGAACCCATCTGATCACAGACCTATAATCTTATATAAGGATGACGGGAAGTGGGGTCCCAAAAGTTTTAATACCATCAATAGATAGCAAGAAGATGCTGGTTTTAAGGACTTTGTTCAAGATGAATGGAGCAAGATCATAGCTACGGGAACCAAAGGATTTAACCCTTAATCAAAAGCTGAAACTGTTGAGATCGAAGTTGGCAGATTGGAATCGAACTGTCTTTGGACACACTGCTCGCAAGAAGGAAGAATTGATGCAACATATAGACAAACTAGATCAATTATCAGAGGAGCGATTCCTTGAAAATGATGAGACTACTGAACAGGAGTAGATGCGAATATCACTGCATAAGTTAGTTTTTGAAGAAGAACGTTTGTTGTTTCAAAAATCAAGAAGTCGGTGGATCAAAGAATGGGATAATAACACGAAGTACTTCCATGCTAAAGTACAAAGTAACAGAATGAAAAACAGCTTCAAAGGACTGTAAATTGACGGTGAAGGGAATGAGAATGTGATTGATGTAAAGGAGAGGATAAATGATTTTTTCAAGGACCAATTTTCAGAATCATCCTGGATGAGTCCTGGCTTAACTCTTCCAGCAGAAACAGTCATTACAAATGAAGACAATGCCCTCTTGACAGACTTCTTCTCAGCAGATGAAATATACCATACAGTTCAAAGCTGCTCCCCTTCAAAAAATCTTGGCCTGGATGACTATAATTTTTATTTCTTGCAGCATCAGTAGGAGAGAGTGAAAGAGGAATTTGTAGCTTTTGTTCAGGATTTCTACAGTGAAGCAAAAATCATTAAAGGTCATTAGGGACTTGGATTACTTTAGCTCCAAAAATACAAAATCCTACAAATCTGCACCATTATCGCCCAATCTCTCAGGTGGGCTGTGCCTATAAAATTCTGGCCAAACTACTTATTGGCAGATTGAAAAAGGTTCTTCACAAGCTAATCTCAAAAAATCAGACTGGTTTTCTTAAAGTGCAGCAGATTCTGGATGGTTTTCTTATTGCAAATGAGCTGATACACTTTTACAAAAGGTTGAAAAAGCCTCTGTTATTATTGAAAGTCGACTTTCGTAAAGCTTTTTATTCGGTTAACTCGTCTTTTCTGATGGATATGATGGGGAATATGGGATTTTGTGAGAAATGGAGGCAGTGGATTAAAGAGAGTATATGTTCTGCTCATGCTTCAGTCCTACTTAATGGAAGCAGTGCGGGGGAATTTAAACTACAGCATGGTCTCAGGCATGGAGATCCATTGTCTCCTTTATTATTTCTGATTGTTGTGGAGGGTCTCAGTCTTTTGCTGAACAAAGCTGCTTCACTGGGTATGCTAAAGGGAGCAAAAATAGGATCACTGAACATGACTAATCTTCAATATGCAGACGATACTCTGCTGCTGATGGATGCTACAGAACAAAATGTGATGACAATCAAGACTATTTTGAGCTGCTATCTGGCCTTTCTGTCAATTACTTCAAGAGTGAGCTTTATGGAATTAATGTGGACCGATCTATGCTGAACTCTTTTGCTGAGACACTGCATTGCAAAACTGGGAAGCTTCCATTCTTGTATCTTGGTCTTACAATAGGTGATAATCCAGGATGGCTCAAGATGTGGGATAATCTCCTTCAGGCCATCGACAGAAGGATCTCAAAATGGTATGTTAAGATGCTATCCTTTGCTGGCAGATTAACTTAATCAAATCTTCTCTTATGAGCTTGTGCATATATTACTGCTCTCTTTACCGTATGCCAAAATAGGTACTGAAAAGTATTACTCAGAAGCAGGGTAAGTTTCTGTGGAAAAGCTCTGCTCCAAGTCAGAGAAGTATCCACTGGATCAAATGGAGAACCCTGTGCTTTGATTTGAAGTGTGATGGTTTGAATATAAGAGATCTAAAGTGTATGAACTCGGCATTATTACTGAAATGGATCTGGAGACTCAAAGTAAATCCTGACAACTTTGGGCACGGGTGGTTACTGCTAAATACATGAAGGAGGTGGATCATATGACTGATCCTATGCTCTTGACTATTCCTGATAACACCTCAAAACTTTGGACAGATATTTGGGAAGAACTGAAATATGCCCCCTGATTCTGTACTAATCTAAAGCTATGTCTTAGCTCGGGCGATAAAGGATTGTTTTGGTTAAATGACTGGATTGGAGATGGCTGCCTAGCCCTGAAATTTCTGACAATATACAAGCTATCCTCACAAAAACAGTCCTATGTGCAGCATATAGGTGATGGAGTTAATTCTGTGGAAGATTTAACCTTGGGTTTTCGCAGGAGACTTCGAGAATGCGAAGAGATAATGCTAGCAGATCTGAAAACCATTGTGGCCTCATTATTCACCTTAACACAAGAGCCAGATAGATGGCAATGGACAACGGATAGTGCAGGAGTATACACGGTAAAATCAGCTTATTCTGCTGCCATTGCAGTTCTCTCAACAAAACACTTCTGGGTTCCGAGCATAGTGTAGAATGGTACCAAAACGGATACAATGCTTCATTTGGAGAATTTTGCTAAACAAGATACAGACTATTGATAATCTGGTGGCAAGAGGAGTCTACATACTTAAATCTCACACATTATGTATTTGGTGTGCAAAGCAAATGGAATCGGTTGATCATCTGTTTATTTAGTGTGAGCATGCCAGGCAGATATGGCACAACATCTTTACATGGCTAGGCATCAGGTGTGTATCTGCTAACACAATACCTCAGCACCTGGAAGCATATATGCAATGCTTGAAAGGAACAAAAGGAGAGGATGTTTGGCTCTCAATATGGATGGCAGTCGTATGGAGGATTTCGAAGGAACGGAACTCGGTTAGATTCAACTCTGAAAGTGATCCGAATCTTGAGGACCAAATTAAGCTTGATATTTGGAATTGGCTGTAGGCATACAAATTGATCAATTGTTGTAATGGTTTAAGTTCTTGGCTGCATGTTCTAATTGGAGTTTTTGACTTGCGATTAGCATCTTAGTATGAGGCCATAGACTTTAAAAGCTTTGTACTTGTAAATACTTCACTCTGAAGCAATAAAATCTTAATTACCCCAAAAAATAATTAAGTAATAATAGTGGAGATTGTTTTGCAATAGAGAAAAATTTGCTGCAATAGACAAAAAAATCATAATATAGATAAAATATTAACAATATTAACTATGAAAATGTTTTGCAATAGACAAAAAAAAATATAACATAAAAACAAACATGACAAAATCCATGTCAAAACTGATCAAGATAATATATAACATACAAATATAATAAAAAATATTGCATATAATTAAATAGGTCGGGTACAGGGCGGGGCACGTACGTGGTGATCCGTCGGGGTGGGTCACTTTTGTCAAACCCTAGAATTTATATGCCCGCTTTTTTGGAAGGCTTTTACCTTTCTTTTTATACATCTTCTCCCTTTCTTCTTTCTCATTCATTTGCGCACACTAATTCTGACACTGAGGAAGAAGATAGTTGATATCCATCCATGGATCCACGTCACAACCTGCAATCCCTGCCTCTCCAACCGTTATTTATAGAATTTAACTCCAACAACAAGACGAAAAAGAAACAAAATGCAAAAGGCACATGACACTTGTGTTGATTGGTTTGTCAGTCAAAGCGAATCAATTGGAGTAAAGCGAATGACATTATATTTGGCGATTGGTTATCTAGATCGTTATTTATCGAAAAATGATATCGACAAACTAATGTTCACACATGTTGGGCTCACTTGTTTGATGCTGGCAAATAAGGACGACGAGGAGAATTGGCCTTTTGGATTTAACATTTTCTCGGTCTGACTGACGATTCAATCACAAGGTAAGATTTCATTTGTTTGGAATGAGAGATTTTATGTATTGTAGGATTAAACCTCAAGTTGCAAACGTCTCACCACTTCCTCGTCATATACCTCCGTGCTGCAACGGGAGGCAAGGCAATCACAGCAGCGATGATGGAACATGAGAATATGTGGTTCCTCCTCTCAGAGATAGTGGTGGCCTCGTACGATATGCTCCAGTTTACGCCGTCAAAGTTGTCAGTGTCGGCAGTCTTTCTTGTGATATACTCTTTGAATCCAATGAGGAAGCCGTGGACCGGGATACTAGAGCACTGCTCGTACCTTAAGGTGGCCTAGCTTCGGGATTTTGTATGGTATGATTGGATAGAAAATTCAGAAGAAATATTGATTGATCAAATACGGAGGTGTTGCTCTCAATGCCATGCCGACAATAAAGCCAGCAGCACAATTGTTCGATTGATAGTGTAGTAATATGCACACCTTTTTTTAATGAAATTTTTATTGAAAACTTGAG
Organism: Pinguicula primuliflora; assembly: GCA_025802335.1. Lineage (NCBI taxonomy): Eukaryota > Viridiplantae > Streptophyta > Magnoliopsida > Lamiales > Lentibulariaceae > Pinguicula > Pinguicula primuliflora. The sequence continues at coordinate 15,367 of JAOYMZ010079546.1, forward strand.
TGTTTGGTTGATAAATAAAGTGTTAATAGTACTACATTAATCATTATTTATTTCTTCAATTTTCTGTTCTTCCTCATCGACTGTTCTTTCTCATCTTCAGAATCTTTAACAATCTCACCAACACCCTCATTTTCTTCATCTCTAAAATTTATGACTCGTTGAACCTCATCCTCATCCTCAACAGACATGTTCGCCGGATCAGTTAGATATGAGTAGAGTCCGGTTCATCAGCTGGGAGAATTATTGTCATCAACCCATGGATAACGACGAAATTCATCCTCAATCTCCATCTACTTACATTTTTCTTCATCTTTTCATCTTCAGAGAATCTTTAACAATCTCACCCCACATCCTCAGAATCAGAGCTCGCAGAATACTTCGGGTCTATATTTAGATCAAAATGAGTCGGGGCCTCTTCCTGTCAAAATTAATGTGCGTAAATGAATGAGAAACAAGAAAATAGAAAGAAGTATAAAAAGAAAAGTATCGACATTCCAAAAAACGTGAGTATTAATCTCACTCTTAGGGAAGACGGTAATCTAACTAATGCAATTAAAGTCATTAATGACGTCTGCCTTACCATAACGCGATACTTTGAACTCACGCTTTTGGAAGTTTGAGATTTTCTACTGAATTTTGAAAGTGTGAACGCATATTATAAAATACGACTTTAACTGTAACACAATTTTCTTTTGCCTATTTTATTCTAGCTTTTGACCAATTAAAAATTCCCACCTCCATGTGGTGGAAGACACCTTCAAATAAGATTCCATTGATTGATTAGGTGACTAATCCGAGAGATTAAGGATCCTCGTATCGTATCATATTGGCTGTCAATGGCATTGGACTTTGATTAATGCATTATTATGGTTGTGAAATTTTATAGTTTTTTAATACAAAATATAATAAAATGAAAATCCCATTAAATCCACAAGTCCAAAAGAGTTTTTTCTCAAAAGGGAATATTCGGACATACAGTGGTCCCTTTGCCACGTATCCCGTTGCACTCCCATTCGCTTTTTTTTTCTTTCTTTTTTTAAAGAAATATCATTTGGCATTTAGCGAATGAAATTCAATGGATCTCGTATAGTTTGAATGTTCGATAGCCTGTTCTTCGTTGCAATTTGTACGACGTTTGATCTACTAGAAATCTGAATAAGGATCACGGGCTTCCCAGCTTATAATCCCAATATCGGGTCTTGAAATAAATCGAAGCCATAAATACGACTTTCATGTGTGTTGATATGGGGTTAATTTATCAAGAATATGAGTATCATTATTAAAATTTTGAGATTAAGGTATATTCTACCCATAATTTCTATTTAAATTAGTGAAAATAAAATTTCACAACCCACAATACAAGTCACCATTTTCTATTTGGATCCTGAAATTTTCCATACCAAACAGTCCCTTATCCTTATCTCTATCCTTGGAAGGAATTTTTTTTCCGGTTGGTGGATTAAAATAATAAATGCCAATTGTCAGCATACCTTTGAACGGCAGCCACGTTGCACAAAGCTCTCATCCCATCGTATAAAATGGACTCCATTTGCAATCCCTTCGGCCACTTACAGTCGGTCATCCATCCGTCCGTCCACTTTTGTTTATACCATTTTGGATTTGTTTGAAAAAAACAAGACTTTGTTAAAATCAAACCGAGAGAAGGGAAAAAATGTCGCAGGGGAGTGAGGCGCCGTCCGCCGGTGGTGGGGTTGGCGAGATTATGCTGTTTGGGGTGAGAGTGACGGTTGATCCCATGAGAAAAAGTGTTAGCATGAGTAATCTTTCAGAGTATGAGCCGATGAATAATAATAGCAATCCAAATAGGGAGATGCAGAGGGCTGCGGTGGAGGAGGGCGGAGACGCCGGATACGATTCCGCCGATGAAGCCGTGGCAAAGACCTCTGGAGGGAGTCGGGAGCGAAAGAGAGGTCAGATCTTTGATCATCATTCTTTTTTCATTTTTTTTTGCTTATTCAGGGTGCTTTGAAATTGGTCATGATTTGTATGATCCTGAATGTATTTGAGAAAAAAATGTGACATTTCTTGTGTTTAGCCGCGCGGCGCCCCGCAGCAAGGCCCAAAAGCTTTTCCAGGTCATTTTCGGCGCGGCTGCTTCCTAGGCCGAATTATCGAACACTGGTTTTTTGTGTTGAGCAATCTTCTTACTTTGATGATATTGTTCATAGATTTTGTTTGCTAAAATATATCTTTTTTCATTCTGGTTTTCTGATAATCATTCGGCCTTTCGCAATTTGTTTAAGAATTTATGTGACTTATATAGCCTTTGAGTTTTTGTCTTGGATAAAAATCTATGAATGTTTTTGAAAGATAAAGGACTGTCTAATTTGGATAGTGAACGACCTTCGTGTTCCTTGTCCTGATTGTGGGTTTGTTATTGTTTGCTCATAAATATTGATCCACACACATATTTTCAGGGGTTTCATGGACAGAAGAAGAACACAAGCTCTTCTTGATTGGTTTACAGAAGGTTGGAAAGGGAGACTGGAGAGGAATATCCAGAAATTATGTCAAGACTCGGACACCTACCCAAGTCGCTAGTCATGCCCAGAAATACTTCCTCCGCAGGACGAACATTAATCGTCGACGCCGTAGAACTAGCCTATTCGACATAACCACAGAAACGGTAATTTCACCATCAGATTGGATATTGTAGGTTGGCTTAACAAGCCCAAGTCCGAGTTCGAGTTCGGTTCGCCGAGCTCGGCTTGTTCCTTATGTTCGCGAACCGAGCTTGAAAATGCCCAGTTCGTTCGAGCTCAGTTCGTTTACAGCCCTATGGCTGGACAATCGGGACTGGTTTACTTGACAGTGTATATATTGATATGTGGACAAGATGAGTTTCTGAGTATTAAAACAGGATGGGAATTGCATTTCTGATATTGTTGAGTTAGTCTAGACAGATTCAAATGTTAATGATTTGCCTATTCTGCTATTCTGGTTTCAAGATGAGTTTCTGAGTATTACAACAAGATGGGAATTGCATTTCTGCTCTTGTTGTGTTAATCTAGACAGATTCAAACCTTTATGATTGCCTTATTCTCTCTGTTTTTGATCATCAGGTGGCAGCTATGCCTGTTGAAGAGAACCGAAGCCTTACACCTATCCAAGTTCCGGTGACTGTAACTGCCAATGTCAATGGAATCTCAGTTGTGCCTTTCCCTGCGGCAATTCCCCCGGCTATATTCTCGATGGACACTACTTCAACTCCGTCTCAAAATAATGTCCCAAATGCCTTGTCGCCCCCGATGCTTGTTTGCACCGCTGCTGCTATTCCGGTTGCTACGTCGTCAAGTATGATTGATCTGAACTTAGAGCACCAAGTGCCAACTGAACAGCTACCATTGTCTTTGAGCCTTTCGCTTTCACCTGGACGAGATCATCAGCCCTCTAGTCGCAGCAACTCACGTTTCCAGATGATGCCAAACTTCAAAACTGGAGATAGTATGATAACCGTTGCCTGAGGTTCTCCTCAATGTGCTAAGCAAAATAAAGATGGCTTTCAGAGTATCATATTATAACTAAATTAGTCCAGTTCTGTCACGGCATTACAGGGTTTTCATCAGTAAACAGATCTAGAAATTCATCTGTCTTGATTGTATCAAAAATGATAAGTCACCTCAGAGCTCACGACACCCTCCACACTCTTTCACATATTCAAATTCATGTGTGTGCTCCCATATGGTGTGAGCGAAGAGTGTGGAGGTGTGCACACACTTGAAGATGCCTTATAGTGTGGGACGTTGATTGTAAAGATCACCAGGACTTCATGATCTTGTTGTACTTGTTTGTTTCATGCTTCAGATTCTGCCTACATCTTTTGTCTCTCCTCTCATTGGTTGACTGTGGCATATTAATTATGTTAAGAGTAATTGTATATGTATCCTCATGTTTCACTCTATTCATATATTTCTTAATGTGACAAGTATTATAACTAAACATAATTACAATCATTTTTTAATATATATTTGTTATGAGATACAAGTAAGTTTATGAATAAAATGAAAAGCGAAGATACTGCCAAATTGTTGCTTAATTGGTCCTATGGTGTCCACAAACTTACATTCATGCATCAATCTAGTGGGATTATGCTGTATAAATGACCATACTGTGCGTCTGCCTGCAAATCTTGGAGAAATCTTTTGCCATAAATGAATGTTGATGCAATTTAGGCAAACTATGGACCTTTAGTGTCCTTTGGTGGTGGTCATGATAATTTCTTTCCATCATATAACAGATGGTGCCACTTTTCGTACATGTGCATTTATGGGATCAACCGACCTGTGTAGCATCACAACTACAATATATTTTCTTGATTTTCTTTTCGAAAGGGTCCAAAATTTAGTTGTTCACAGTACAGTTTCTAAATCCAGTCCCGGGTCTGATCCTAGACCAACCTCCCTCGTCTACTCAGCCGGCTGATGTATGGCAGTGGAAATTGGACAATATGCATAAATATCTAATTGTTCATTCGTAAAAATAATTTTATGAAAAATATATTTTTGAAAAGTAATATTAAAATAAAGAATTGTTAAAATAATTTTCAGCTTTAAAAATAAAAAAAATGAATATATTTAAGTTTATCATAGTAAATGCTGATACTAAACTGCCAACTAACGTAATTACACTCATTCCCGTCAACTCCAATCAACGTCACGGGAATACGATCGCCGGAAAATATAAATCAACATTTTTCTTTTATTCTTCTCAATTCTATGCTCAATTTTTCCAGAACACACATTCAAAGAGAGCGAGAGAGACAGAGAGCATCAACAGGTGCGGCGTGCATAGGGCAGATCTAATTCGTGTTCCATTTTTGAAGATACGTTTGATTCTGAATTCTAGCTGATTTATGGACAAGATTATTTAGTTCTCGATATGGGTTATGCATTTTTGTGTAAGAATTTCAATTCTGTGATCCGAATGTTCATTCTCTGGGTTAATTCAGTCGATTTATGGCCAAGAATACAGGCTATGACCTGCGTTCGGTCACCTGACACATTATAGTCGTGATTACCGTGCTTGGTCAAGTAACCTAGTTTTCTATTATTTGTTGATGAAGATAACATTATTTTATAAGATTGTAAATCTTGATGAAGTAAAAGATCTTCTAGAGCTTATAGGAATATACGTCGATTGTAGTTTGAGAGTTGTTCAAATCGAGGAGAACTTATTGTTCGCATATTTATTAAATCTCATTTACACCAGATATGGTCTTAGTAGAGATACAAGTATACAACAGATTTAGTTTTGCAGTACAATCCCAAAAAGAAGTTAGACCATGCAGAGTCTACCATTTCCCTGTATGATGACGACAACGTTGTGGATTTTTAAACCAATGTGAGAACGAGGATTCAACGAGACACGCCTTGAAAATTGTTTTGCATCCTAAGGGAGAGGCAGAATGCACGCAGGCTGGCTCCATGATTATGCCGAGACATGAGTTCGTGATATTTGAGTGGCAACGGATGAAACCAAAGCTAACGGATTGTTTGCACATCAGCTCAACGTCAACGAAACAGAAGTCGTGATGAACATTCAGGCCAAGTCACCTTGTGTAGATGTGTTTGCAGCAACAAATGGATTCGACAAGAGCTCACACAGTCTTAACTCGTCGGTGATTGACTACACAAGGGTGCAAGACAAGGATCCATGTCGCGGCGTACATCTCCATGTCGTTCTCATCAATGCATGCCTTTTACCTCCCCCAAAGGGTCCTGACAAGAAGAGAGGAAGGTCAATTTCTTCGTATTCTCCATCGGAGAGCTATGTAAGAATAAAGCGCAAGAATCGTTGCCAGAAGTGCGGTATCCTCAAACACTCTGTAAAGACATGCAATAATGGCCGTATTGATAAGGAAATCGAAATTACAAGTGGATGACGAGAGTGAGGTACTGCAGTTCGTATCGTACCTTGTTCAATTTTTCATTTCCAATTTTCTTCCCAGACACTCTAGAGTATTGGGTCATACTCTAAAGCACTGGGAAGAAAATCATGATTTGCGAGTCAATAAATCAAAGAGAAAATAGAGTAATTTCCTTCAATTGTATTGCTACCTGTACATACAAATAATTTATATTTGTATGAATAGGTCGTTTTCTTTACGGATATTGATGAGGGTTTGTGGTTTAGTTAATAGTTTTTGATAATATAAAAAGAAAAAATAAATAGATAGAAAAAATAAATATAGAAATATATAAATAATTAAAAATTAATTATTAGAAAAACTAAAACTCAATATAAAAAATTCAAAAAATAATTAATATTATCTCTCTAAATTCAAAATTGTATCAACTCTAAATACTAAACTTAATTATCACAGCGACTTCGTCGTCCTAAAACTAAAATTCTAAATTAAAAATTTTATAAACCCTAAACAATGTGAACCATAAATGTTAAACTTTATTTTAAAATTGTAATCAATATTACGGCGGCTTCGCCGTAATAAAACTTAAACCCTAAATTCCAGACCTTATAAATCCTAAATGTTAAAGCTAAACTTTATTTAAAAATAGTAATCAATATTACGGCGATAAACCTAAACTTTAAACCTTATAAACCCTAAAATCCTATAATTTCTAAATGTCGAATTGTATTTAAAAGTGATAATTAATATTGCGCCGCCTTTGCCGCCATAAAACTAAAATCTTAAATTTAAAACTTATAAACCCTAAATCCTATAAACCATAAATGTTAAACTTTAATTAAAAATAATAATTAATATTAATTTAGAATTTAAAAAGAATTAAACAATGCATACATACAACATAATTCCCAATATAAAAATATGGCATCCAATTATTCTCACATTAAAATTCCATTTAAACATGTTAGACTCATAAATTGAATTGCACACCCGCCCCATGACTTGCATTATAACCTTTGCTGACCTATCATATTGCACACCACATAACAAAAGGACGAGCCATATCTGTGCGAATCCTGAAGTAACAATAGCTAAGGAGAGTCGGAGGAACCCAAAATTGGATGAAGACAGAACGGAAGGAGTGTTCTCCTCAATTTGGAGATTTTTCACTCACAGTGAGAAAACGGTGTAAAGAGGGAGTCCTAGGAAGCCAGCCATTTGGGCTCCATTGTAATTATAAGTCACCTAAGGGTGCAATTTGAAATTAAATATAACTTTACTTACCCAAAAAAAAAATTAGCTAAAGAGAGTGGTGGACCTCGGGGAAAAGCAAAGTTTCTAGACATCGAGTATTACTATTTTTTCAATATAATTCTTATTATTTCAAAATAATACAAAATAAATAGTATGTAATTCTAGAGGCAATCCCACTACCCATATTATTTCTAATTGTATGCTTAAGATTACAATTCTGGACTTAAGACTCACTAATCCACCAACTGCATTGTTGATAGATTTTTATGTTTTAGTTTCTGCATCTGAAACAATAAAGTTGAGCAAATTAATGCTGAGCATAAAAAAGCAAATATGTGAACAATTAATTACTCTAGGTTCTTAATTTAGGGTTGACTTAGTGGTGGAGGCTTCAGACTTAAATTTAAAAAATGGATGAGGTCTTAAGTTCGATCTTCACTAAATACAAATAATTCTTTGTGGCCACGACCGTGAGTCAAAAGCCTGAAACTTATCCAATATATGTGGAGGGGTCGCTACCTATGAATATATTAATTGCATACAAATCCAACGAAAGTTGAAACCCGTTCATAATTCTTAACTTCCCAAGCTCAGCCAGTCAATTTATGGTTCTGTCCGTCCCACCAGATGTCAACTAAAGGGGAACTTATGTTCGTCATTCTTGTTTTGTTTCTGTCTGAATTGGGGATAAGCGAATTTGTTGAGCATTCAACTGATCACCTTGATTTGTTTTCTTCGAGATATTCGGATCCACAATGTGGCAACAACAAAAGGAATATAAGTAAAAGACAAAAATACCAAAATAGCAGGAGTTGAAATATGTACATCGGCCAAAGTTTAAAAGGAGGGCTTAATATGCACCATCCGTAAGTGTACATGCACAATTTTTGTATGTCACCATTCATTTTTAAAATTGATCTCACCATTGAAAAGTTTATACAGAGGGGATGAAAAGTTACATGTTCTGACTCGGTCCCGATGACAAACACTACTTAATCCAAGGGGAAAGAGATTTAAAAATTCCCAATAACGAAGTCGCCAAGATCGTACTGCATGAGGTTTTTCATATCTTATGTATAAGCTTTCTAATGATGCGACCGACTTTGAAAATGAGCGATGACATGCAAAAAATGTGCACACAATGATTATGCATATGAAGATTTTCCAGAATTAAATGTGTATAATTTGCAAAAAGAATGTCATCAAAAAAGATATGTAAATAATTCAAACCTAATAAAGCGGAAATTGTAAAGAACACACGATGTTTACGTGGTTCGGCAAGGTGCCTACTCCACGGGAAGAAGAATTCTTCCACTTCTCTCTTTTTGATGTTTCTGTCGCCCCTCTCAATTATGGAGGAGTCCATATCTTTATAGTTACAATACATGGTCTTCTCACTCATCCATAATCCCTCAATCCCTAGAAATCAGGGATACTAATAAGGTAGGATTCTTTTTATGATTTATCCTCCTTATTTACATTTATTTACCCTAACCAATTTATTCCTTAACAGTTGCTTCCTCCTATTTCTGGACTGTTTTTATTTGTTAAACGAACAAATCATGTTTCGACTACGTGTATAAATTTTGTTCATTTGGTACGATTATGTAGCAAGTTTTGTTGAGAAGCTTAGGTTCACAACAAATCCCTGAGATGCGAACCCTTGCATGTATCATACATGTTCAGCCCCAAATGATGATTTTTTTTCATTACATTATGCAATTTTCTCTACTCTTTGATTTATAGATATGTGTGTGAGTCACACAAGTGAAACCGATATGAGGCACCCCCTTTTTGGAGCATCCCCTGCGCACCCCTTTTTTTTCTCCCTTTTTTTGGGGTTTAGCTCTAGGGTTTATTGGGTTTAGCTCTAGGGTTTATGGGATAGAGTTTTAGATTTTTTCGGCGGCGAAGCCACCATAATATTAATTGTAAATTATAAACTTGTAAGATTTATACATTTTTACAATTTATACTATAAAAAAGGGACGAAAAAGAAGGGGTACACTAGAGTGCCCAAAAAGGGTGATTCATATCGGGATTCGTCACAAAAGTTATCTTTCTACTATATCACCTTGGGAACACGACAATATTATAGTTTAGCTATTAAAAATATCAGCGACTTTTTTTTTAACAAATGTCATGATACTATTGGCCATGGACATCGCTGGATCTTCACGTTAGATACCCAGATGGGCGAGATGATCTGAAACGGCCAACAGCATCGAAGAAATAGATTTGTAGATAATGCCAACAAGGATGAAGTGATAATGCCACGGATTTCCATTGGCCATGAAAAAATGCAGTAGCAAATGCCAGCCATTGGATCCCAATATCCGCAATCCACGGCCACAACTTGCCATTCAACCATCACCACGAACTGGGCACTTTGAGGAAATTCAAATAAGCCCATCATCATATACTCGTTTCCCCAGACCAGGAAAGGAAACCGACCCATTTCGAACACACAAATTCGGCGGTGGAAGAGCATAAATGGTAGCGGTCACTACACAGGCTTCCGCCACCGTCTTTCGGCCGTGTACGGCGAGGACTCGGTTCTTAACCGGTGCGGTCGGGAAGCTGAATCGGGAAGTTTCGGTTAGATCGGCGACGTCGACTAACAGGAGATTCAAAATCGAAGCTAAGAAAGGTGAATGGCTGCCTGGATTCGCCTCTCCTGCGTATCTTGATGGAAGGTTGGTTAGCTAGCACATGAACGCAAAAAACTGTGTGTTCGAGCATATAAATCTCTGTGTATTCTAACTGTCACGCTTTTTTTTACTTAAAATCAGTTCGTTGTTTTTATACGAGTTTATGTGTTAGATGATAAAATAGTCACTAACAAACCGCAATGGATAGTAATGTTATATGTATCCTTAAAATAGATTCACTCTATAAACCCTGAGTGATAATATCATAATCATTATTTAATATATGATTGTGATCACACACTGTCAATTTTTTGAAGGTATAAATAGCATTGTTCTTACGTGTAGTCATACCATACCAAGTTCCAATTTGGAAGTAATTAATCCTCTGTTCCTTTTTTACTAGTCTTCCAGGAGATAACGGATTCGATCCCTTGGGACTCGCTGAGGACCCTGCAAACCTCAAGTGGTTCGTTCAGGCTGAGCTCCAGAACGGTCGGTGGGCCATGCTTGGCGTCGCCGGAATTCTCTTGCCGGAAGTGTTGACATCAATTGGCATAATCAACGTTCCGAAATGGTACGACGCCGGAAAATCGGAGTACTTCGCGTCATCTTCGACTCTTTTTGTTATCGAGTTCATTCTTTTCCATTACGTGGAGATCAGAAGATGGCAAGACATCAAGAACCCTGGCAGTGTAAACCAAGATCCCATCTTCAAGAGTTACAGTTTGCCACCAAATCAGGTGGGATACCCTGGTGGAATCTTCAACCCTTTGAACTTTGCTCCAACATTGGAAGTAAAGGAAAAGGAGGTCGCTAATGGTAAGAATCCCTTAATTAATGGCCATGACATGAATTGATGGCATGTATATGTATTCACTTTCTCAGGAAAGATACAAATTTGGAACTTTTTGTGTGTTTTCAGGTAGATTAGCTATGTTGGCATTCCTGGGTTTTCTTGTTCAGCACAACGTGACGGGGAAGGGTCCTTTCGATAATTTGTTGCAGCATCTTTCTGATCCATGGCACAACACAATTATTCAGGCATTCAAGAGCTGAGTTTGGTGAAATTAATGGAGAAAAATTATTGGTATCATCTTTGAGAGCATGGATTGAAATGTAATCTGTGAGGAAGATGACCATCCGATGTACAGGAAAATGGGAAAAGTGAAATCTATATGATATGCATAATGTCCCTAATTTATCTTTTTTTTTAAACTACCATATTGGATTATGTATTAATAAAAAATTAGCTTGTGAGAAGCTGTAATATTTTTATATTACATGTAGCTTTTTTGGGACCCTACTTTCTATGATATGAATTAGATGTCTGATTCAACTTGAAGACGCAAAGAGATCCGGGTGCAGGCCAAAGATCCAAGGAAAACGCATAACGGTGTGAACACATACAAGAAGATAAACATGAAGGCTTTTATTTGTTTTTGCTTTTTTATCCCTATTTATTTACATAATGAAGTAGGTTACCAACCCTAGACATCAAGAGAGAATGGTAAGAACACTTGAGAACGCCGTCACAAAATCTATTTTACGTTTTCTATTCAATTTTCTTGGTATTTTAGCTCGTTTTCCAGCAATTTTCTTGGTATTTTAGCTTGTTTTTGTCTGTCCCGAAGATGAATTTACTTCTCTTGTCTATTGTACTTGCCACGATCGGTTAATATCCTTTCTCTTCTGCTGATATATGACTCTTGAGGATGGATTGAAGCTCTGGTGAGGTGGTGTTAGTTAAATTTCAGTATGATATTGCATTCATAAGTAGAAATGTCTATAGGATTCGTGTAGGAATTGTATGGAGTAGATAATCATTACTTCTCTTATACGATCTTTTTCAGGTATGTATTAGGAGTTTCAGTAATGTCCTTTAACATACTTTAGCAAACTGAAATGCTAGATTAAGACGGATAGAGGCACTAGACATTCGGCTAAATATGAATACACAAAGTTGAACCCTACACTGTTGAATCTAGTGGGCCGTAGGATTTGCTTAACTTTCTTGTTGGCTTTTCTGATTTTTAGGTTAATTAAAAGAGATTTTTTTGGGTAAGTGGGTTAACTAGAAGAGATGGTAAGTGTTGGGCTTATATATTAGTTATATCAATTAATCCGTTTAATTAATTTAACCTAAAGCCCACTACCCACCTAAG
>JAOYMZ010079557.1:0-11566 GCA_025802335.1 Pinguicula primuliflora
AGAGGTACCTTCACCAAAGCAACAGCATGAGTTTTAATTATACATGTGCACAAATAATATATAACACATACCAAAGCCTAAAAACAAAAAAAATATACAAATATATACTATATCTATAAACACTAAATCTAATATTACGGCGGCTTCGCGCCGTAAAAATCTAAAACCCTATCCTATAAACCCAAAAGATAAATGGTATAAACTCTAATAAAAATCATAAACTCTAAATCTAATGTTACGGCGGCTTTGCCGCCATAAAAATCTAAAACCCTATCCTATAAACCCAAAAGGTAAATGGTATTATCTCTAATAAAAATCATAAACGCTAAATCTAATGTTACGGCGGCTTCGCCGCCTTAAAAATCTAAAACCCTATCCTATAAACCCAAAGTATAAAATGGTATAAACTCTAATAAAAATCCTAAACTCTAAATGTAATGTTACGGCAGTTTTCGCCGCCGTAAAAATCTAAAACTATGTCCTATAAACCCTACAAGCTAAATGTTATAAACCCTAAACTATATAAATGGTATAAACTCTAATAAAAATCCTAAACTCTAAATGTAATGTTACGGCGGTTTTCGCCGCCGTAAAAATCTAAAACTCTATCTTATAAACCCTACAAGCTAAATGTTATAAACCCTAAACTATATAAATGTATATATTTTATGTATATTAATAATTATAATTGAAATAATACAAAAGTTATAAAACAACATTTTAATTTTCGGTACACCAATCATTTTCCCAAATTTATTTATCCATTTTGTTTACTTCGGCGTCCGTCTATATCATATCACGGACGCAAGCTGCCAAAGTCTGTTTTCAGGTCAATTGCCCTTGTTTTGTGTTACAAACAACAGCAATCACAGGTCAGTTCCAAGTTAAACGTAAAATGGAAGACTGGAGCACTAAATATCTATTTATGAGTGGCCGCATTGTGCCCATTCGGCATGTCCTTTCTAGCCTTCCGACTTACTAATTTATGATTCTATTGCCCAGCAAAATGATCATCCGGAAATTGGAAGCCATCTTTGTTGATTTCTTGTGGAGTTATGAAGGTGGAATGAAGAAAAGACATTGGTTGTCATGGTGGAAAATCTGCCTTCCATATAATGAAGGAGGATTAGGGATTTGCCGTTCGCAGGACACTTGCAAAGCTGCAGCCATGAAACAATGGTGGTAGTGGCAGCTAAGGAAGGTAGGTCGCTATGGGCTGAATTTATGTCCAAAGAATACTGTGGAAAAACAGATTTTTGCACTGCTTTGGTTACTCATCAAAGCTTCCACAATTGAAAAGGAATTCTTTCTATCATACTTATTATGCTAGAGAACACTAAATAGTTTGTTGGAAATGTTAGAAACATCAATCTACCGTGGGATGAGTGGCTCCCTTTAGGCGTTATATATCGGTTCATGCAGTTTGATCATAAACGGTTGGTAGAATACTTGTACTTAAGCTTAGTTAAATTTGCTTCCCTTCAGCAGATGGAGGCTTGCTCCCGCTAAATGAGATACCTATCATGATGGTTGAACATTTCAACAGTATTTTGACGGCTGAACCATTAACTAATTCAACCAGACTGCTGTGAAATTTCTCAAGATTGGTTACAAACCAGATGAATGTTGAATTAATCGAGTGGCCGGAAAAGGATAAAATAAAGGATGCTGTTTTTTTTCCCCTGTGAATGCTGAAAGTGCTCCTGGAGAAGATGGTTTCTCAAGCTCTTTTTATCATCACTGTTGGGGCATTATTGAAGTTGATTTGGTGAGGTTGGTTCACTCCTTTTTTGCAGGGAATGAACTTCCTAGATCTATAAACTCTACTTTGTTGTGTCGGGTGCCTAAAATTACTAATCCAAGCAGCATGAATGGTCTTCGCCCCATCAGTATTTGTAACTTTGTTGAATGATTTTGGCTTCCAGATTAGCAAAGATTTTGCCCAACATCATTTCTGTCCAGCAAACTGGTTTCGTAAAGGGACGATTAATCTGAGACAACACATTATTAGCGCAAGAATTCCTGCACTCCTTGGATAGACATCATGAAGGCCCTAACGTAGCCATAAAGCTTGATATGGTGAAAGAATTTGACCGAGTCTCCTGGTTGCATCTTATTCGCGCTATCAGGGCTTTTGGATTCTCAGAGATGTTTATAGACTTTATATGGAGAATCATCTCCCAGAACCGGTTCTCCATTCTATGGAACGGGCAAATTTACGGTTTTTTCTCATCTTCTCGAGGAATAAGGCAAAGTGACCCACTCTCTCCTGCTTTATATGTTCTTGCTTCTGAAGCATTAAACAGGGGGCTTAATAGATTGATATTGGATAAGTAGTGGTGTTCATATAAAGTCCCAAAAGGCTGTTTTGGTGTCTCTCGCTTAGCATTTGAAAATGATTTGCTTTTGTTTACTAGGGGAACACAGAGAGCATTGAATAAAGTCTTTGTCTTGCTGAAAGAGTATGAACAGATGTCGAGACAGAAGATTAATCTGCATAAAAGCAACTTTTTCGTTTCATCAAAAGTTTCTGTGGAGAAAGTTGAAGAAATTTCTACTTGGTCCGGTTTAAGTCATGGCAGCTTACCACAGACATAGTTAGGTGTTCCATTATATCAAGGAAGGAAAAAAAAAAAACCTTTTTGTTTTCCTCTCTGATACGGAAGGTGCAAAAAATGAGTTGCGTATTGGAGAAACAATTATATAAATATGGGGAAAAGACTCATTTTGATTCAACATGTGTTGTAAAGCTTACCAATCTATCATTTTATGACATTGGCTCCACAGAAATCTGTTTTGCAGTCTCTGGAAAAAGTCTTTGCAAATTTCTTGTGGGGAGAAGCGAATGACAGGAGAAAAACCCACTGGACATCTTTGAAACGAGTCTGCTTACCTCTAGAAGAAGGGGGTTTAGGTGTTAGACGACTTCATGACATATGTTGTGCTGCTTCAATGAAATTTTGGTGACTTTTTATGGAAGGAAAATCTTTATTGGCATGATATATAGCTAAAAAGTATGGGAACAGAACTGTACACTATCAGCTGGAAGAAACAGCTATATGTTCACATACTTGGAAGCGACACATAGAAGTCAAGGATTTGATGATTGAACACACATATTGGATTGTTGATGATGGACATGAAATTAGTCTATGGTGGTACAAGTGGATATCTGATCAATATCCGGGTATGCTCTATGAGTTGATCAATCCATATATGAGGGTTCAATCTATAATGCAGAATGATCAGTGGCATTTGGACGTACTAAATTTGCCTAACAAGATCAGAAGTAACATTCTGGATATGGAGAGAATTGAAGGAGCAGATAGACCAGGTATTTTCAGTTCCAAAGAAGCCTGGAATCTGGTGAGGCGTAGGACAATCAAACGGAGGAAATTCTGTCAAATCTGGGATCCATGTATTCCACTGAAATTTAGCTCATCAGTATGGAGGGCGCTTCACAAGGCACTGCCAGTAGATGACTGTGTCCAGAAACGGGGAGTCAGCATTGCATCGAGTTGTGTTTGCTGCTTAACGGCAAGCAAGTGGAAATAATTGATCATCTGTTGTCGTATGGGGAATTGGAGCAACATATTTGGAGGGTATTTGAATCCGTGTTCTTGGTGCCCCTTTTCATAGTTTCATTGGAGCAAAGACTGAATCAATCGAGCTCTATTGCGGGGGGCAGTACATTGAACTTCTGCAGGAAAATTACTCCGGTTGTGATATGCTGGTGTATATGGAAAAATTGATGTCATGCTAAATACGAAATGAGCTCAGTAAACTTTGACTTGGTGGTGAAAGAGATACACAAATTTATCCCAGATATCTTAAAGATTTTTAGAACAGTCCAGGCCACAACAGTGGAGGAGTGTCGTATAGTAATAGCTGCAGGTTTTCTCCTGTCTAAAACCCTAATAAAACCAGTCCAGAAAAGCAACTGGATTGTCCCAGCCATTAATAGACTCTGCTAGAACTTTGTTGTGCATAGAACGGATGGCAAGTCAAGTGTGGGGGGATCTTCCAAGCTCATTCTGGTGCTGTGACCTCTGCTTTCACAGTTGTTTGTTCCCGGTCTCTGAATGATCTGGCTTCTTTTGAAGGTGTGCATTCAGAAACTCCTAAATCATCTGTTTTCAGTTGAAATCCGGATTCCTATCTCCCTGAGCTACTTGCTAAGGAATAAAGCAGATAAATGCCCCTGGACTAGCTTTATTCAATATACAAAGGTGAAGCCTCTGTTCAGGAAAGTGGCAAATCAGCACAGATAGCGCTTCCTCTTGCGAAGTGGGGGCATGCTCATGGTGATCACAATTTGTATGCTGAAAAAGAGTTGCCTGATCTCATCCTGAGATCACTGCACTGTGGATCATACAGACGGCAACAGAATGATGCAGCTGCTGGATAAGAAGCAAAATTTCGATTGCTATCTCGTTTATTTGTTCACTGGAACAAATAAATCATGCGGTCTATCTTGACACTAAGGTGAACGCTATTCTACTAGCTGATCTTCGATCCAATATACGACTGGTGGGAGGATCGTATACGGAGGTGTAACCTATTCATTCATGGGAATAGTTGGTATCGAAGTTGCCCTTCAGGTAATTCATTTACTTATTTTCGTGTCTACTGTTTTTCTTTTGTCGTGGGCTAATAATCACATATGGTATGGGTTGTGATCATCTTTTTTGATAAGTTGATGTCTTAGTTGTCTTTCTTTGTATGAATCTGCATCATTCATGTCCTTTCCCATTGCAGCTGGCCAGTGGCAGCTATTGGGAAGATGTGTGAGATGTGTGAAAACATGACCAATACTGGCTGTCAATCGCCTGCTGATACTTCTCCGACTTTTGAGTTAGCAGACCACCGGGCGGGCTCTGCTCTTTCGTAGTCATTAATCACCTTATTAGTTCATGGTTTTAGTTAGTGTACTGGTTACTAGAATTAAGGACTCCATGATTCATTGATGAACCAGTGAAACATCATGCTACCCACACCACATGAATTGTATGCTGGAAGACACTGCCCAAACGAGCTATCAATGTTCAAGTGCATTCAATTCAATCGGTCATCTTAACACAAGCCAATGTTTTAAGTAGTTTATATGACGAATTGAGCGAAGTGCAGTAATTAACTTTAAATTTTGACCATGAATGAATATAGACAATCCAATCTATGCCTTTTCTATACTTGAACGAGGAAAGGTAGGGATGGAGGGATGGATAGTAGTAGGGCACGGCAATGTGCATCAGACCGAACTGCATCTTCACTTCCTCTACCTTATTTTGCTCTTGTACAATCACATCACATGACATTGTTTGCAGGTCCATCGTGGTGGATGCATAATTAGATTGATTGGTGAAACCTTGCATTGATGAATCTTTTTACCGTGATGAAACTATTTTTGTAAAATGCTGGACTTCACTGTTGCTCTTTCATAGAGATTGGATCAAAACATTACATTACATTCCTTGCTCTATCCCTGAAGTATGTGTTCTTGTTAATCTTGAATTATGGAAGTAAAATAAGAGAAGGATCAACGTTGGATACTGGCATCGAAGGTATCAACTTTGATATTTTGCTGACATTCATGAAGCTATCTATATTGCTTTCGTCTCTAACGCGTTTATCAGAATCACACATCTCCAAAAAAGGTCAAAACTCCTATAGTCAAATCCTCTGTATCCGTCATCCTTTTCCTTCATCTTTCTTTACCCATAGAACGCCTGAGATAGATACACAATGAAACAGGATGATATTTAATGAAACAGTCTTTCATCAAAACATGATATTTAATGATATTTTGCGTGTGTATCTTACCAGTCGACTGGCATAACTCAAATAGCTTGGCTCCAATACATGTTCCTCTGGGATAGGACACAGCCTACAGTGTCATCATCATCACTGTTATTCAATCAAATATAACTAAGACTCTAAAATGCTTCCAAGTGATGACTCCCCCCTACAGTGTCATCATCACTGTTCCCAATATTCCAGTGTCATCATCACTATCACTGTTATTCAATCAAATATAACTACACCATAAACAGTCCAAAAGTTTAAATAATTCATACCTCACACTAGTGCTTCCACGATGGAAAAAGTTAGGGGCTTGCCAAAAGGGAAGGGTAAAGGTACGGGTAGTGCCAGGTGGAGGTGGACTCCGAAGTGTAGGTGCATCATCATCAGTCCTTCAAGAAGGAAAACATTTCAATCAGATAGAACATACCAACAAAAAATTAATTATTCAGTATAATTCATACCTCGGCGTGGTAGGCGAACCATCATCATTACTTCAAGAAAACATTTCAATCAAATCTTAGACATACAATAAAAAAAACATTATTCATCCAAAAGTTCAATATAATTCATACCTCGGCGTGGTAGGCGAACCATTACCATCATCATTACTTCAAGAAAACATTTCAATCAAGTCTTAACATACAATAAAAAAAAAAAACATTATTCATCCAAAAGTTCAATATAATTCATACCTCCCGGTGGTGTTAGCGGTAGGTCCACCTCCATTGCCAACTGGAGCCTCCTTCTCATACTTCCTGCTGATGGATATGCGCATCCACAGAGTGAACAGTAACCATAAAAACGGCATCAGCATCCACCATGCCATCCCAAGCTCCTGTTTTTCTTTCCGGAGTTGTCTCCTTAATGCCAACACAGTCTGAATAGGCATCTGGGTAAATAGTTGAAACATACCCAATTCTGTGGGAACATCCGAGATCATTATCAAGCAGAACACTGAAAACCCGATGATCAGCTGGCCCTTTATGTCCATCCTTTCCGCTGATCCGTAATTGTATGCGACCGTCGTGGTCGTCACACAATTAAATATGTCTCCCAAGAGCTGGCCCATCCATTTTATCCTCCCAAAATCCATCTTGAGGTACCTTGCCCCATATGCCAAAGAGACTAAGACCACATTGACGCCAAAAAGACAGCCATTGAATCCGTCAAAGAAAACCCAGTTTGTGCTCCATTTTTCCTTCAGTTTACCAGCCGGAGGGATCAAGAATGCACATAATACACACATCACGGCTAATCCAATAGACACTTTATTGCCATTATGTATGAGGTGTCCGGCCAAGAACCCCACTATTTTTTCATCGAACCTGTTGAGTCTGGCTGCAATGGGTGCTACCGATCTCCTAACAGAATAGCATACCCGATCCCGCATACTTCCAGCAGTATTTTCTTCGACATTTACGCGGGTAAGCCCAAGCTCCGGATCGTTAGTCGCCATAGTCTGCAATGTAAATGCACCAGCTATTATAAAAACAGTGATTTGTCTCTATAACATAATCAATATGCATTCTAAGACTCCATTTCAACACCATTATCATCTCATTCTCAAATAGTACCTACATTTCATTAGGTTTAACAGACCAATTTCCCATTATAATCAACAAATGAGGCTCATTAGAATCACAGATCAGGGGTAAAACCATAAAAAGAAAAAAACAGTGATTTGTCTCTATAACATAATCAATATCCATTCTAAGACTCCATTTCAACACCATTCATCATCTCATTCTCAAATAGTACCTACATTACATTAGGTTAAACAGACCAATTTCCCATTATAATCAACAAATGAGGCTCATTAGAACCACAGATAAGGGGTGAAACCATAAAAAGAAAAAAACAGTGATTTGTCCATATAACATAATCAATATGCATTCTAAGACTCCATTTCAACACCATTCATTCTCAAATAGTAGCTACATTACATTAGGATAAACAGACCAATTTCCCATTATAATCAACAAACGAGGCTCATTAGAATTGTAGAGTGGCAGGAATAAGTAATTTAACGTTTCAAGCCAATAGATCCAACCGACAATACAAAGAAAGCCACAAAGAAAGGAAAAGAACCACAAAGAAGAGCAGAAACCTGAAACTCCTTGTCGAATAAGGATGGATGTTACTGCAGTAGAATGGCGATTGGAAACGCAGAACGCAGAACGGCAAACACAGAATGGCGGTCGAATGGCGGGACGCAGAACGCAGAACGCAGAAACGCAGAACGCAGAAACGCAGAACGCAGAACGCAGAATGGCGGTCGAATGGCGGTTTTAGAGTGTTGGCCGAAGACCTACACTCTAAAATGCTGCAACGCAGAACGGGAAACGGGAAAATAAACCGAGTAAGGGAAACGGGAAAATTGCGTCGTACGGGATTGGAATATGCCTTTTGCGCGCCTGTTTCATTTTCAGCAAAATCATATCAAAATTGTATAAAAAAGAGTAATTTGGAGTGACAAGTAGAATGGAATGTGATAGTCCAACATTGTTCATTCAAGCAAAAGACCTTTACGTTACTACTAGGGATGTCGATTTTGACCATTAATGATGATCAGGTGCCCTATATTTAAAATCACATTTAGACCTATAATATGGACCATATATTTAATAACAACGTGGGGATAAGATTAAAACAAAATACAAGTTCACGTGATCTTGTTTCCTCAAAAATCTCTGAGATTGGTCAGGGAGATGAGGATCAAATCGGTTCAGTCCCGCGGCGGTGGGGTCCATGTTCGTTGAAGGGACAATGGTGGATGATCTGATGAGGAACCCGACGGGATGACGTGGCGGATACTCTGATGCCTAAGGCCAAATTTCAAATTTTGTGGGAAGGAAGTTAAAACTTACAAGTGCCGAACGCCTTTCATGATCAAACATTATAAAGTGTGTGAAAAGAGGAGGTCACCGACCGGACGTCGTGAGAAATGATGATGTTGAGGACTTAAGAGTGCAAAGGTAAAAACAGATCCTTATTCATTAATGCACATTCTTTGTTGTTTATTAATGGTTATGTATTTATTTATTTTGCAAGTTTGATAGAAAATTTGGAAGAGGAAGATAGCTCGACACATAAGCACAAATTGAATAAGTTTCTGTTCATGACCATTGTTCTTGATCCTAAATGCAAACCTGGGTAGTTCAGATTTTAGTTTGATACTTCAATGGAGAACGAGAGGGCGAGTGCTGCTTATGATATAGTGAAGCGATCAGTGACAGATATTTTTGAAGAGTGTTAGGCAAATATGTCATTACGTTAAACGGTACGGCCTATGTAACCGAGTGGGAGTTGTTGGACATTAACGTAATTATGGCAAAATATAATTAAGAATTAAATTATAATTAATGTGTTTAATTATAATTTAGATACTTATTACATTGATTGGGCTTTGGCCCATGTCGGTCCATGTATACTTCTATAAATAATGAGATTCTCAAACCCTAACAGACGCTGAATAAGCTAAATGCTTAATTCTATTCTCATGTGCTGAGACCCAATTTTTAATAGTTCTCTCGAAGTGCTGCATCATCATCTTGGAATGAGAGTTTTGAGTTGTGGAATACCGACATGACTTTGGTAGTCCCAATTGAAGATCTGCTCAACCGAAATACTATGGTCCATCATGCTCCCGCAATAAAGGTACGAATTTTTATTCATATCTAATTATCAAATATGTTTTGATATTTAGGAGTCAATCCTACAAAGAGTACCACACTTTGTACGATCAAGGGAGAGATCCTCCTCCCACAGTCTCCTTCAAGTTCAAGAGGAATTCAGAAGTACATCAGACATATCCAAGAGCAGAGTGTGCAAGAGAATACAAATGAATTGGATAGATACTTGGGTGAACCTGCTATTGTTGAAGACTTAGATATCTTACAGTGGTGGAGATCAAATACACTCAAGCATCCTGTTCTTAGTCTGATTCCTCGGGATGTGGTTGCAATTCCAATAACTATTGTTGCATCATAGCCAGCTTTCACCACATGAGGACGGGTATTGAGTACTTTTAGGAGTTCTTCAGAACCTGAAACAGCTGAAGCTCTCATTCGTATAGAGAGTTAGATGAAGGATGCTGCAGTTGCCACTCTCAGAGCTATATCCGATGCAACTTCTAATGACGACAGTGATACTAAGGATGACGCGAGGACATAAGATCCTACCACATACGCCGTAGTTCCAGGTAATAAATATTTTGTTATTGAATTGATTTCTTTACAAACGACAAGAGTCATAAAGTTTGAGAAAAATGCAAATATTTGCAATATTTTCTCAAATGTTATGATTGGTAAAGGATTACCTACCTTGAGTTCATAATTCGAAAATTTTATCACCATTAATCATCAAATGATCGTCTCCATTGCTAATTATATAAAAATATAATCATTTCACATATACTAATGTATAAAAACTTTAAGTTTGAGTTCTTACCTCAAACTTACCTTATACCTCAAAATTCACCTTGAACACAAAACAAAAATTGAATGTAGATCTTACTAGAGATCACCTAACTTGTTCTCTTTCACAAGTCTCTTGGAATTGCTTTTTCCCACTTTTTCTCACAAGATAAAATGAGTTACTTATTACAAACCCACGTTCATCAGGTAGTCTCTTCTCAAAAGGAATAGATAATACTTATATTTATCACAAGACATGTGTCATGCATATAGATAAAATGAGTTACTTATGTTGTGGAAAATGCAAAAAGAGTTGTGGAAAAACTCTCGCAAACACTGCCAAATCGAGTCAACAATCTTCTAATAATGACTTACCAGAAAAAAAAAAGTTGTAATAATGAACATTAGTACTCATCTTCTCATCCTATTGAGGGGTGAGTATATGATTGCGTACATCCTTCCCTCCTCATACCCTGCCTAAGAGCCGGATTAATGAATATGTTTGGTTTGTTTTAGTTTTAGTACTCCTCTTCGATTAGAATGTAATTTTTTCCCTTTTAGTTTGGGGTAAAGTAACTTTAGCCCATTTCGGTTTAAAAATGGACAATTTAGCCCCCTGTAGTTTTAAAAAAAGTCAATGCGCCCCTTTATTTTTTTTTAGTCAAAATTAACAGTGAAAAAACTAAAATACCTTTAATTAAAAAATTAAAAAATAATAAAAAATATATTATCCCTAAATATTATTTATTATTTTTTTAAATTAATATAAACAACTAAAATATAAAGTTTGAAAAATTGAAAAAATTAAAGCATTAAAAAAATATGCAAAAATAAAAAATGATAAAAAGATTTTAAAAATCTAATAAAAAATAGAAAAAACTTTTACAATTCTATAAAAATAAAAAAAAATAAAAAGACAAAGAAATTCCATAAAAATTTGAAACAAATTCATTAAAAATTAATAAACCCGTAGAAATTTAAAACAAATAAAAATATAATTTTTGTAATGTTTTTACAGTTTTAAAAAAAGATATTCAAAAAATATTACAAAATTATATGTTTATAAAATATTGTATTTCAAAATATTTTTAGCAAAAATATATATAGTATATTGTGTTTTGGTTGTATTTATTTATTTTTTTAATTTTTAAAATATTTTTAAAAAAATTAATTATGTATTGCCTATTTTGTATTTTTCACATATCTTGTAAATTATGGGTGATTTTCATTGAGTAAAGAGTAAATTAACTTCGTCACATGTGAGCATGTACCCGTTAATGTTATAATTATTCATATTTTATTTATTTTTTACATAATGTTAATATATATTTGATTGTTTATATATATAT
>JAOYMZ010079568.1:0-11566 GCA_025802335.1 Pinguicula primuliflora
CCCACACCCCACCACCACCCCAAAAAAATGAAAGAAACGACTAAATTGTCCACTTGTGGACGAACGTAAGGCATCAGTTCAATGGGAAAAAGGTTTGAGATTCAACCATCAAAAGAGACTGCAAACTGGAAATACGGAGATGCGTTGATTTGGAAGAATCGCCTGGTGGGGATGCACCGATACAAGAGAAATCGTCAATTTGGGGTGACCTAATAAAAAATAAAAGGAAAAGAGCCATTTTGTTTGCAGAAGACCAAAAGGAGAGAGGAGTTTGTGTGTGTGTTTTAACGTAAAACTGTGTGTAAGAGCAAAAAAAACTGTCATTTTGTATTCAAATTCTCCCCAAAAAACTCCGTTTAATGAGTGATTTTGTAATTAAAGACAGGCTTGTATCAGAGCGATTTTCTCTCTCATTTAGACCGACCGCCTCTCTATCTTTTAAACTGACGCCTGCAACCTACAATTCCGACGAAGCAACACCCCACGAGGAAGGTTTGATCGAACAAAGTGAAGGGTAAGATTAGATTTTGATTCCAGGTTACAATTTTGGTTTTCGATAATTCACGTTTCTGTTTGATGATTCTTTCAATGCCTATTTCTTGATTGGATTCTTGTGTTTTGGATCCTCGGGTTAAACGCATCACGCTTCTCAAAAACACCTCACATTATTAGCCTTTCAACTTTCGGATTGAAGAAGTGGGTAAGGAACTCTATGGCTATTTGGCAAGTACCCGGATCTCTGTGCTTCGAAGAAGGGAAATCCCTTGCTCAGTGCTTGGCCGTAGTCCTGGCCGGCCAATTTCTTTAGCCCATTGATTAGTATTGTTCTGCGAATAAGGTGAGCCCATGAATTTCATGCTACATCTCAATTCTCAATGTCATTTCATTCATACAAATGACTATAGTCATGGTTGCTCATATTAAGCTCACACAAATGTGTAAAACAATTTGAATTTTCATATTGAGCTCATATTGTTCTTTTCCTAACCAATTTAAACAGTAAAACGATCTTCCCTCATTACCTTGTTACCGCAGATTGTAATGGAACTTCCAGTTGAACATGGGCTGCTCTTGGACAACCTCTTGGACCTCATGCTCCCTTCACCCATACCTCTACATTCCCCCAAGGGATAGAGTGTTCCCAGACTTCCCAGGTCAGGGTAATCCACTTAATATGCTACCCACGTTGCGAAAACGGAGCTTTTGGTTGAAGTCTTGACATATTGTTTTCTTTTGCTATCTTTAGCCTTGTGAAATTTTTAGCCCCAGTTGGAAGTTTGCAAGGATATTGGGAACCGTACCACATTGACATGGAGTTTCGGCCACCGTGGGATCTCAAAACCTGAAAAACTGGAAGGGCACAGCACATGAGAGTATTCAACGCATCTTCACCAGCTTCATGTTTGCATACCTTCATCGAGACAGAAAACAAGACTACTGTATAGAATGTCCCTCGACTTTGCTCCAATACTCAAGCACATACCTTTGATTGAGTACCTGTATAGAATGTCCGTAATGATGTAGACCGCTAAGTGGCTCGCAAATGGAAGCCAGGCAAGCAGCCGAATCAACCAGTTAGAGACTTTTTCCGAGTCTGGGATAAGATGACAACCACTAAGCAGAAGATGACCCCCCTTTCCAGTTGCTGTTTGAACAAAACCTGCAATGATTAGTTAAGAACCCCCTTCCGTTAAGATCATCAAATGTTGGCTGCTGTTTAGGATCCCCATTTTTTCCCCTGAAATTTTGTGTACAGTTTTACAACGCCAACCCCAAATCAGATGAGCCATTTGACAACCAAATTCCAATCATTCATCTTTTGTAAACATTCCCACAGATATTGTTGACATGCATGAAAATATCATCTATTTCACTGGAGAATTTCAATTTTCCTGGTTCAATATAACTTACTTCCCCAACGAAACTATCAAGTGGAAATGCAAATAGAGGAGGAACAAGCAACACCAAGCAAATTTATTTATGTCGATAATATACAAAAGGTCTCAATTTACTTCTTAGACTGCAAATTGCTACAAAGAAACTTCCTTTCCACGCTCATACGGCCGAGCCGCAAAAAGGGCAGAAGCTGAACGAAGGATCCACCTCCCGATCACAGAACCGGCACCTCAGCGCCGCCTCCAGAACCTCCTTGTCCGGCGACGGCCGCGGAGTTGGAGAAAGAGACTGAGGGAAGAAGAGATTGCAGTTTTGACATCGCATCAGCGGCTCCTTTCCAGGCCACCGCCACACTGGGACGAAGAAGAGCTTCAGCACCTTCTCGTACTCCACGAGATCGGCTCGCGATCCACACGCAATACATCTCCCCACGCCGCTCTTCAGAACCTGCTTCGCCTGCTGCTCTAACCCCCCAACAAAGAAGAAAAACATCTTTCGCGATGAAATTTTGTAACAAATATCAATTTGTTTTCCTTCCTAAAATCGTTTCGTTTCAGTAGCTTGTGAAGAGAGTTTGGGGATGGAGAATCAAGTTCTGGAGGGTTTCCTGTTACACTACGTCCATGGATTGTTCTAGATTGAAATAGCACTCCGATCCATTCCAATTTGGAAGGGGGCCTTCACCCCCAGGCGACGTCATCAGTTTTTTTTAATAAAATATATTATTATTGTAAATGGAATGGCTCAGTTTTCGTGCAGTTATTATTTGTTACCATTCATCCATTTTAGAAATTAATAATATAATTAAAATGCTTATATATATGACATGAAAAATCTCAATTTGCACACTATTCAAATGTTTTTTCAGAATTTAATTTCGTTTCGCATTTTTTCCTTAATTAAGAAGTTTTAAATATGATTTTAAAAATTCATGGCTGAAAACATACCGAAACATAGAGATTTTTATCTTCTATAAGTTTTCTAATATTCGACAAATTTCGAAAACAAAAGACGACACTCAAAAATTGTGCACACGAAAAAAATACTGAACACACACAACTGAACCATTCCATAAGAATATCTTAATGAAAATAAATAGCTTGCTTGAAGGCTCAATCGTACCTAAGATGGATTCCAGAAAGAAATCTCAAGAGCCAAGCTCCACTACTCTGCAACCTTGTTACACGAAGTTGAAAGAGAACCATACAACATGATGATTCAAAGAGAGAGTCGCGTGTTCTATAAATATGAATACAGTAAGTACGGAACTCCAGAATGAATGATACTAAGAGTGATACTTCGAAGCACTGTACAGTTACAAGTAACAGAAGATGATCAAAGTGTCCAGAAGACAGTTCCAAGAGCTGCATGAAAACAGAATGGTAAGAGATCTAACAGAAGTGCTCACTCACGGGGTGTCTTCATCGTCGTCATCATCTTGAAGTCCAATTTCTTCTCCAATTCCCACTAGTAATTTATCTACATCTTCCCCCAGCTCAATGAGACGCGCGCTAAGCTTCTCCACCTTGCTCTGCTCTTGTCCGAGACAGACGAGCAAATCGCTCAATTCAGCTTCACTTTCCCTTTGGGCTTCTTCTCTTGCTTCAGCTTTTATTGCTTCAATGTCAGGATTAGGCACAGAGCCCCCCGCTTTCAATGCTTTGATTTCGTTTTCTAATTGAAAATTGGTCCGCTCCAGGCTATTGTATGCATCAGACAAGCTCTGCAGATCGGATTCTAATTTGCTAGCAGAATTTCGGTAGGATGAAGCCTCTGCTTCGATTCTGGATTTCTCAGCTTTGAGGGTCTCCACTCGTTGGGAAGTCTGGTGGAGATCTCTACGCAGGGTTTCGACGTCAACTCTTTCCGAGCGGCCACCACTAGCTGCTTTACGGTCTAGCTGGGATGAGGTATCCCCACCAGTCTTTGCCAGGTCTTCAGCCAAAGTTGCATTGCGGCCCAAAAGATCCTTTTGAGAGGCCAAAAACACCAATCAAAGAATGAGAGAATGTTGGAGTCATTATTCCTCGAGCAAATGGGTTCGTTAACGAACCGACATCTCGTCATACTCGAAAAACAGAGAACTAAAAATCATCTAAAAATTAAATAGCAAACTCAAAAGTGAAAAAATATCAGCAGATTCTCACTGCAAGTTCATGAACTTTCAAATTTTAACATGGAAAAAGGGTACATCTGTGGACGGCTAAATAAACTCAATTCGCTACAAAATTTTATTCTCTTAAAATTCACCAAACATCGAAGATTATATTTCTAAAAGATTATCAAATTGTTAAACAGCTCGTGCCACGGAACATTCAACAGTTGAACCACTTTGTCATCAAATTGAATTTCCAGTAAAGCATCATAAGGTCCACGACCATGTGAACTCTAAAAGAGCTAAACTATGAAGCAACAACAAATGCATGGGTACGGCGATAAATTTTTATAATGGAGTCAGCAGAATAATAATTATGAGAAAGATACCTGTATCTCAAGGCACTGCCTCTCCACGAATTGTTTTAGACGCTTGATATAGTTTTCTTCACTCTCCGATGTATTCCTTTCCAATTCAGCAGGGACGGCTGCAACTTGGCTCTTAGGATGACCATAAATTTCGACAATTCGTTCTCTGATAGTTACTTCTAACCCCTTCACGAAGTCAACGAACTGTGAATCAAAAACCATCCCAATCATGGGATAAGTATCACTCTTTGGATCGTTGCTCTCATTTTCTTCAATGTCGTCAATTTCAGACATGCTAGCAGCAGGAGATCTAGTCAGTGGCCTATGTGCCTGGGCTGGCTCTCCAGAAGCCGAAAGCAAGCTTTTATACATTTCATCAAATTTAGAGAAGTAAGATGTAAGCCCAAGTTCCTGACTTATTGCATCAACGATGCTCAAAGCACTTTTTCCGCTGTCGGTGGCTTTATTATAAGAAACACACTCTCCTAAAAGCACAGCAGCCAGTCCCCTGGCACATGCTAGAGCATTTTGATATGAAATTAACTCGAGCAAATATGTTAGATGTGGACGGTAATCAAGGAGGCACTGTACAGCACTCGGACAGTCAAAGAGCCAAATAACCAGCAGTTTTAGAATAATTGGTTGAATATAAATGGACCCAAATTTACTGAGTTTTCCATCTTTACTTCCCATTGAAGATGCGAGCACCAGATATTTCACCATGCGGTGCATTAATGGCTCCAGGCCCAATGATGGCATAGGCATCTCTAGTTCAATTTTAAGAACCTGTAGCAACTTGCCTGTCAGACTGAGAAGAGATAAATGAAACAAAAATAAAAATCATAGACAGAAAGCCTAATGGCCCTACAGAGATGTATCGAAGCCGATGAAAATCCATACCCTATCCTTGCAGTGATTAT
The DNA here is from genome assembly GCA_025802335.1 of Pinguicula primuliflora. Taxonomy (NCBI): domain Eukaryota; kingdom Viridiplantae; phylum Streptophyta; class Magnoliopsida; order Lamiales; family Lentibulariaceae; genus Pinguicula; species Pinguicula primuliflora. Next base: position 5,280 of record JAOYMZ010079568.1, read on the forward strand.
TATCTTTCAACATATGTGATAAGACACTTGCAGCTCTACAGCAAATCTGCACAAGGTTAAGAAGTGATACCGAAACGTGAGAGATAATAAGCAGGATAGAGAGAACAACTGGCGGCATGTACATACTATGCAATCCAATCAATAACAACATAATATTTCATCACTCATCAGATTTACAATGATTCACAATAAAATATATTTTTTTATAAATACCTTACAACCAAAAAATAAGATAATGTGAATTACCTCAAGATCACCTTCACTTTCACTTAATGTCAGACCATGCAATAGCATGCTGCAAGAGATAATTTCAACTTAAAGAAAATGATCGTTCCGTCAAACGCTGTTGGGAAAAGAAAGTACAAAGAAATAAACTACAACAATAAAGAGAAGTCTAACCTTCCAAATGACATATTGACATCCTCTTCAATAGGTGCCTTAATCATTGATTGTGGTTGTGGAATTAAAGTCGAAGCAAGCATTCTTTGTCCCTCTGTGTTTCTCTGATATGAACGAGGAAGAATGGAAATAGGATAAGGTTAGAGATGCATATAAAAAATAAGAATATGAAATAGCAGGTATTTCGGAATTAGTTTGCAAAGGATGCAGATGAAAACCAGGCACGCCAGGAAAATAAAAGAGTAAACATACAAAATGACGAAAGAACATCCTTAAAAAAAATGGCTACGCTGCCGGACAACCAAATACTTGATCCTTCCTCGCAATAACCTGTGTAGAGACTATATACGAACCTCACAAAACCGCTTAAAAACATAGTCAGCTGCAAAGAACTCCTGTGTGCTTGAAGTCCGTAGAATAATTCGGAGTATGGAATTCAAGGCAGGCTCACTGTTTGGCTCCTCTCCCAGAACTATACTTGCAAGGGCGTCCCAGTTCTTTTGATGATTAGACAACAGATCAGCTATGCATTGCAGTGCCTAGTAAAATGCCCAACAATTGTCAAAAACTCCAACATTATTTAAGCCAAAAGCTCAACAACATGCTATTATACAGGATGCGAGAAGCTGAATCAGTTCAGAAATATTTGTAATTTGAAGCATAATATGCGACTCTCGGTTCATTTTAAATACTTCAGCCAACTGGCAGAGAAACCCGTTATTAATACTAAAATGTAAGTCTTCAAAAAATCACATAGCAATTTCTCAATCAAACGTATCCTTAGGGTCAGAGTAAAGGGAAAAAAAATTAATTGGACAAATCCGGTGCTAGATAGACAGATACAAAAGCTATATAGAAACATTAGAATGGATTGTCGAACGTATAAAAGGATATTTAAAGTATCATAGAAGATGTTAAGGATGGCTATCCCACCTTACAACGAATAGCAACAGGAGCCCATCGGCTCTCAACTCCCAGCAGTAAAAGGTTGTCCAGAATCTTCTTCTGCAAACAGTAATAACTTTTATGAGAATCCCCATTGAAGGTTTTGAAGTATTTTTCCCTAGTTCACAAAATATTTGCTAGGAAAACGTACAAATCTTAGTCAAACCTGAACTAAGACAGTTTTGTTGGCCAATATGTTGGAATCTTTCCCAGGGTCAAGTTGTGGATCGGAATGCAGTAGTAAAGCTACAGTATCCAATGTGCTCAGTAGGTTAATGGTCTACTGGCAACAAATTGATCGAAAGAAAAGGTTAAGACTTGACATAGCAATGCATAATCGGTTCATTTGAACTACATTAAGCATTCATAACATAGCGAGTCAACCTTCTGCTGAGTGAATTTGTAGGATCTTCCCCGAAGCTTCAAAATTGCTACCAACAGATCAAAGCCCATTGTCTCCCTTAGTAGCTCCTACAGAAATCAATCATTTTAGAAGCAGAAAACAAACCAAGGGCACCATGAAATAATAGAGTGACTGCTGACCTGATTTGAAGGATTATTCCGTAGGAGATTCTTTAGTAGTTCCAGGGAATCCTGTTTGCAACATCAAAGCTATCTACTTAAGAAAAATATCATTCCACCGGAAAAGTAGTATTTTCATATGATCACAATGAGCAATGACACTTGAAAGTAGAAATATGGGGGCATCGGATGCTACAGATAAGATCGGAACGCAAAAGCAAATACAACTCTTCTTACAATCAGTAACATATACAAATAAGACAACTACCGACTGATGGATATTTGTCACCTCTGCCATAATAGAAAGCTAAATAAAAAGTCAGTTTGATTTCATGGAAGCCAAATGAAGAACAAGAATGCTATGAACTAAATGATCAGCTTAACGTGAAAGCTATATAAATGATCAGTTATTGAATAGAGGGAAAAAAGAACGGTATATCTATGGTAAATCTTACACACCTGCACAACCACACCTCCTTCAGAACCGCCTTCCTCTGTGATGATACTATATATTTTCTCAAAAGCACCTTCAAAGACCAGAATTTTTTGAATTTCCTGGACAACACAGATCAAGATTGATTATGCACATAAAAAGAGGAGGGCTGGGGTAGGTTAAAGTAATAAACAATATCTTGAGGAAACTGCAGAGTGGGGATTTCAGAAGGACAAGAAAGAAGGTTACCTTAGCTTCACGAGACAAGTATGTGAGAAGTAGTAATGCCTCATTCCGTATAACCTTCAAAAATGGAGGACTTGCTAATTAGTAGCATTTTTCATGGTGGAAATGGAAAAAAGAGACTTAACTATATCAGCACCATACCTCACGACCGTTAAGCATATCCACAAGCATTGTAATGCCACGGGGAATTGTTAAAATGGCTTCCTGAACACTGTAAAAAATTCCAATTGAATACCCTTAAAGTTGCATTAGAGGGCAATGTTTGCCATGCAATAAAACATACCGAGCTGGAGAATTTGTTAGAAGGGCTGTCAGCAGTTGCAATGTGTAATATCTTACATAGAAATCCTCCTCTGACTGCAAAGGAATTTATTAGCCAACATTTGATGCATATGGTTCTATTCAAGAGCATCTAGAAGATCAACAAGTCTTACCAGCAGACTCAAAATAAGAGAGATGCTCTCAACTTCCCTAGAAAGTAAATCACTGTTCATCAGAGCCGGCTGAACCTCGTTCTGGAATGACCTAGCATGTTGAATGGGACTCAAGGCACCCAAAAGAGTTTCAAGTGAGCCTCTAACCTTCATAAAGAAGAGAATCTTTAGCATAAAAGGCAGCTTTTTCACGTGAGTAAATACATCGTCATACAGAAGAAGGAAAAAAGAAGCTTGAATGCCACTTGTACGTTGATTTATACCCGTGGCAATATTTTTTGTTTGAAGATAAGAAAATCAAATAAATTCTGTTATATCAGTATCTGGGCATTCTCAATCATGTGAAGAGTTACCACCAAATCGACACACTTCTGAGACCACAGTGCAGAAATATATCAATTAAACTATAAGAAAGTTCAAATAAGACAGAAAAGTCTCAAACCATTTCTACATCATTGCGCTCTTCCTTCATGACACTTAACAATACTGGAAAACCTGCACGCAAAAGGACCATGATTACCATTATAGTGATAATAAGGGGGTAGATGGAGACCCAATATTGATCCTCTTTAGGAAAAAACTAGAAAAATAAAGTTAAATTGAAAAAAAAAACCAACCCATTGCCCCCACAGCCAACTGAGCAGCGTGACTTTCAAGGACAACTGATTGAAGTTCTGCCATGGCGCTCCTCCTATCCTCACCAAGACCACCATTGCTAATGCGATCAAGCAATCTCTCAACATAACTATCAATGATGCAAAAGTAAAATTATCAGTGAAACAAACAAGGTAAATGAAATGAAATATTATCAAACTGCTTAACAGAAGAAAAAAGATAAATAAGGATGAATAGGTTAGATGGATTCTCAAACATCACGTGGTACCACACTGTCTTGGATATCCTCCCGCATCCACCCTACTTACTGTATCATTAGGCCTTAATCAAACAGCCTAATATTACTGGATTTCATCGAGTAATTAACAGCGCTATCACACACTGAATATTAAGCCACTAAGTCACCATCGTTTTAAAAATACCAAAATCTAGACCAGTCCTGCATAAACAAATAAAATTCAATTCTTTTGTACTCCCACATATTTATATTTTTGGGAAATAGTTGGATGTATTAAGATTATATCTTTGTACATTTATGTGAAGGACTAGGTATTATGTTTGTATGACAAATATAAAGCATACATGCTTGTGCGGCGCATTCAAAAGATAATGGAATAATCACCTATCATCGTTTGAGTTTGTATCATTACCAAAAACACGCCCGATCACTCCCTGCACAGGAAATTCACATGAGTAAACATATACATTTACTTGTGTCTGTATAACCAAACTGGAAGCAGAAAATTTCAAGCGAAACCACAAGAGTACTGTACACAACGCACTTGCGCGTCAATGGGAAAACAATTAAGCTGATAACATCAATACTGCATGAAGAATTTCTATGAGGATACCCAATCTCAAACAAAGTAAATTCAGTAATTAATAACAAGTCAATGGAAGATAAAGTCACCTGATACTTTGATACTAAATCCATCTTCCTCTATCCCAATAATCAAAACCTCGTCAATTCCGTCGAATGTAATAAAAAACAAACATTCAGAATCACAAGTGCAAGCTGGTTGGATCTTCACAACTCGGACGAAAGCCGAAGAAATTAAAGGAAAAAATAAAGGAACCAAAGTTGCTTATTATTCATATAGATCGACGGTGCAAGAGAGAAAAAGAGTGCTTTTGACTTTTGATTGAGTTTCAAAAAAATATGTATTTTTATAAAAAAGTTATAAAGAGAGAAAATTTATAACAAAAATTAAAAAAATACTATAACAAAATAAATATAATATAAATTTTTTTTTGGATATTTTGATATTATCAATTTGTATATAAATAAAATTATCTTAAAATTAAATTTTTAAATATTTACAAAATTGTTACCACCTTAAGCTTCCTAAAAGCTACTCCAAGGTAGTTTTTAGGCTTTTGGGAGTTTTTCTACCGTCAAAAGTCAAAATCGCAAACAATATAAAATGAACTTCTTCGATTGAAAAACCAAAAACTATTTTTGAGAAAAATTTGCAAACAGACACTTAATAAATTTCACTTACATGGTTGTTCTGGAGGAAGAAGGTAGAAAAAGTATTGATTTTTAGAATGTACATGTGTATACTATTTTACACATACATAGTTATATATGATTGATTTGATCCCATATAAATATTTTAATGATCTATGTTATAACGCTGCCATGCCCAACTCAAGTTGGGGAAGATTTTTGTGAATGAAACGACGTCAAAAAAGAAGACTATAGGGGGAGTTTTCGGAAGATGATTGAAGACACGTGCCACATTTTGCCTTCCTCTATTCATTTCCTCTTTGCATAATTTTTCATTTATCTTTCAGTGGATTTCGTTTTTTTTCTTTTTTTTTGGTGTCTCTTTTTTAAATTGTTTTTTTCTTCCTTTTTTCTCCTCTCTTAAATTTTGTTAAAATTTAATTTATCCGGGACGCCGTTCGTTATTTGCCGAAACAGAGGCCGTTATACTTAACAGTGTCATTGTCCCCTTCCATATGACATGTGACTTCATATAGTTTTGACATACCTATTTGTTTTCGTATCGACAATTTTACATACCAGTGGCTTCAATCACGAATAATACTCTAGTGATTAATAATAACAAGGTTGTTTTTTAGTGATTTTAATGTAAGTGATTGTTACAATAAAATTGAGTACCTTTCGATATAAAGTAAATTGGATATTTTTACCTATAAAATAAGTTTTCAAAATTTGGAAGGTGCACGACTCTCAAATCAAAGCTCTTCAATGTATTCTTCAATGGTGCGAAAGAAATGCACTATGCTTTGACATTGAAATTAACACGGAAGAGCCGACATAGATCATGGATCAAATCAAACTCAGATTATATCAATGGCTTAAAACGAGAAGGAGATTAAATCTTTCTACTCAATTCTTAGATTGGATCAACAACCTTAGACTTGTTTTTTTATAACATATGGAACTTATTGAGGTATGCAAATCCAACAAACCACGATAGGTAAATAAATCACATTTAGCAAGACATATGTGACAGAGTCATATCACTGTAAAGATTTAACCACATTACCTTTGAGTACAATTGTCACTCTCAAAACTATTAGGCCAAACCACACCGACTTATCAGACCATAGTTTAATCATTGGCGGACGTATGGAGGACTTGAGGGGGGCCGGTGACCCCCCAAGAAAAAAACCAAAAAAAAATTAAAAAAATATATGTATATTATATAATTTTTAAGTCA
>JAOYMZ010079579.1:0-11566 GCA_025802335.1 Pinguicula primuliflora
CCAAATAACCTCTCGTGGTATAGTATCATATGCCTTCTCTAGGTCTATAAAGACCATATGGAGATTCCGTTTACGTTTTTGGTATTTCTCCATTAGTCGTCTGAGGAGATGAATTACCTCCATCATCGACCTCCCCGACATAAAACCAAATTGATTTTCCTTTACTTGCACTTCTTCCCGTAGCCTACGTTCAATGACTCTCTCTCCCATAATTTCATAGTGTGACTTAGGAGTTTAATACCTCGATAATTACCACATTATTGTACATCCCCTTTGTTCTTATGGAGTGGAACTACTACACTACTGTGCCACTCCTCTGGCATCTTTCCTGTCGTCAGGATAATGTTAAAAGAGTCGTTAGCCACTTAATTCCAATGTCTCCTAAGCATTTCCACACTTCAATTGATATGTTGTCAGTCCCTACGGCTTTCGCACGTCCCATCTTACTAAGGGCTCCCTTCACTTCCTCGGTCGATATCTGTCTGATCACACCCTGATTTATGGGCTGATGCACCACCCCATCCCCTACGCAGTTACTACATCCATCCTCCATATTCGGACCCCTTGCTTAACAGTCAACAATGTCTGCTCTATCAAAATCTCTGGCAAGACAGCAAGAGTATGAGACTCTAATTCTGTAGAATGAGCATGCTCGATAATGGAAGATACCTGCGGTTGGAGTGACTGCTGCTGGCCATCACAGGGCTGCAGAGTCTCTTCCTCAGAGTTCTGCTCTGGTTCTGCATAGCTGCTACACGAATCTTCAGATGCAGAGCTTAACTGGTGGGCAACAGACTCCTTATTTCCAATCTCCGAAGCACTGCCCAGGATATGGACCTTTGCAACTGAACTTATGTCAGGTTGCTCTGCCAAGGGAGGCTTCTCCAAAGAGGTCGAGGGAACGTGGCCAGATGTGCTCCCAACCAGCTGCCCACTGACCAACTTCTCAGTAGCATTGCTCAGGATTGCCCCAACCTTCTTCCCCACCTTCCCCTTGGACAATACTGGCCACTCCTCAGCATCCAGATGCTGGCTCTGCTGTAAGCTAGGTTTCCATTTGGGTGAAGAGGCCCGTTCTTCAGAAACTGAAACAGAGAAGTAACCTCCATCCAGTTCTACCATCAATGATTTATGAATCCTAGCCCTTGAGTCAGTCAAGATTTGTATTCTACCACAGACCAGCTCAGTCTTTTGTTGAGTACTATCGTCTAGCATTATCAGTTCCCCCAGGTTTGCAGCTAGGCTCTGGAAAAGGTAATCATCCCAGAACTGGACTGGAATACCCCTAACCTGAATCCAGGCAATTCTGGCCGATTTTCCTCTTAGCAATCTCCAAGGCCTAACATCCTGCAAACTCAGTTTATGTAGAGTATCAATATCCTGAAGGATCAGAAGCTGTTGCTCAATGCTTGGCATTTTAACAAGCACCTCGCCTCCATTCAGTCGAATAATCGAACAACATTTATAGCGAGTAAGCAGCAATACTCTATTCATGTAGGTAACTTCCAAATCAGTCTTTGGAGTGCCAATTAAACAAGTTTCAAGCTAAGAACCAGAATTAGGCGGAAACTGGACTTGAACTTTATCGAAACTAGCAAGCAGATCAGACTTTGCAGTAGTATTTTCAGTACCAGCAAATGTATTATCCTTACCACTAGAGACGTCTTTACCTAGATGAAACCTCAGCTTGAAACTACCGATCCAAATTGAATTAAGTTGAAAGAGCATAGACTCAGGATTGAGGAATTTAGGAAACTGGATGAATCCATACCTGCATCCAAATCGATCTGGATTCTTCGGCAAGTACAAGTCTAGAATTCGACCATAAGCTGAGAAAACTTCAACCATATCAGATCGGGACCAGGTCGGCAGAAAATTAGTGAAATAATACGACCTAGACATTTCACACAGTCTCTAAAGCCGGCCAGTGACGCGATTCTGCTGAGTACCAGCCTTCAATGCTGGTAGAGCCTCCAACTTGAGCGAGGGATCCACAATTTGAGAGGAATGAAGAATAGCATCTGCTCGTTCTTTGATAGGCGATCGGCAGAGATCCACATAGTGCAACGAAGTTGGGATGGAATCGAGGAGTGGAACGCCCAGCCGTAGCACCGGTGAGACGGCAGCGGCCATTCGGCCGTCACCCGAAAGATATGAAATTGCGAGCTACTGTGTGCAAATCGCACACAATAGCATAGTAGAGGAGAGGGTCCTAAAATACCTTTTGCTTACTCATTCAAACTGTTCCTGGCACATTTGGGTATCTTACTCCTGGTGGGCATATCGTGCCTGAGGGGTATCGAGTGTTGATAAATCTAATTATTATGGAAATAGGTGAGAGCTCTTGGGAGAGTTTTTCGGCTTCCTATGGGGTTGACTTCAAAATTGGCTGAAGCATCATCCTATGCATACTGTGTATTTTCATTCCCTTTCATGCTTAGAAAAAACAGAGGCCGTGAGAGGTGCAATGGGTTTTAGATAGTTTATACAGTTTTGGAGATTGTTCATACGAAAGCAAACTTCATAATAGATTTGTCATAGTTTCTGATTTTCTTTTAACCTCTTGAATTTCATTTCCCTTACTTCTCAGGATTTTGACAAGGCCTCACATTGTCTCTAGATGATCAAGGTTGATCGGTCCCTCGCAGCCGAAATTTGCTGTGCACTTGGATTTTAGTCACGTCGTAATTATTTACATATTACTCATTTCGGAAGTTGTCAATGGATAATTGTTTTAAAAAGTTCTGCTAATTTCGAGCACACATTCTCAATGGCATATCAATAATTATAAATTTGTAAATTTAAATTCTTTTATACGTCGTCAGTATGCCCCCGAACCGTGTCATTAGAACACGGACCATAACCTAATGAATAATAATAATAAAATATGAATAATTAAATAAGATTTATAAAATTCTCAACAATAAAAATAAAATTGATCCGTGAAAAACATAAAATTTTACTGTTTGATCTCTTATGCCTTTTTACTGTGCCTTCTTCATCTTCTTATTTTTATTTTTTTGTAATTCAAAACTTGTATTTGAACCAACAAAAAAACAAACGTTTATGTACACATTTACATATACAGCTTGGCTTGTAGCCAAAAATATGGACACCATAATAAACCCTTGTCCATCTCTGCAGCAATATCAGCTTGTCTCCATCCCACCTGTGCAGACTCATTACCAGTAGCTTCAAAATTTCCAGCCTTTCGTGTACAGGCTCAACAAAAACATAATAGCAGCACAATCAGGCAGAAACTCTTTAGCAACATCAGGAATTCCCGAATATGAGCAACATCAGAATATCAGCCATATCAGCAGTACAGGCTCAACAAAAACAATAGCAGCACGATCAAGCACAACTCTTTAGCAACATCCGGAATTTCAGCATATGAACAATATCAGCATATCAGCAGTATCAGCAATAAACTCTGTAGTCATATACTTTTCGCAAATCAGTTCTTCCACACAACCCTGTTACCATGATTGCGATCATATGCTGACCTTTACATATTTCAATTCATTATTAGAGCTAACAGCTGCTATTCAATTCCATGAACACATTCTATTGGATCTAAAACCCAACTGCCTATTCCATACACAAACGGGTCATGCTTCGCCTAAACCCATTGTCGGGTACAAACTTGTACATTTTTCACCATCTCAGATATCATAACAACTTGTGCAGTATAACTATTGAACTGAATTTCATTCTTGCATCTCCACACCACCCACTGAATAGCCGACCAAAACATTTTCCACAAATCCTTAAGCACCCCCAACAGTTTTAAGTATGGGTGTCGATCGGTTACCGATACTACCACGGTAATGGTAGCGGTAAGCATTTCTCCCTTACCGATCAAAGTTGGTTAGTATTGGTAACCGTCGGTTTTCCCGACCGATTATTAAATTTATTTTTAAATTTAGTTTCCATCTATTAACTAATAAGTAATAAGTCCTATCTACAGTTCTACACTACAGTCTGCACTCTAACCTTGTTTCGGTTTCTATTTTTTATTTATCCGAAAGCCTTGCATTCATTCGGTTACTATTTTTTGAAACATCGTGCATTTGTACTTTTGATGATTATGCTGTTTTAAGAGATGTGGTCTTCGTTATTGTCTTATGGTTATAATTTTAGTTTCATTATTTTGTACTCTATATCAGTAACTATTTTCCCATGCCAAGCTTTAAGACGGATCAGCAACAGTGGCATGATGGAAGACGCATGAGCGTAAATTTCCTATATTGGCGAGGATGACACGAGATATATTGGCTATCTCGCTATCCACGGTATCATCAGAGTCGGCTTTTAGTACTGGTGGGCAAGTAGTAGATCCACATCGGAGTTCCTTGTTGCCTTCTACAGTTGAGGGTTTGATATGTGCTCAAAATTGGATGGTCTCTTCTTCTGGCATTATTGAAGATTTTGCCGCACTATCTTTGGACGACTATGAGGATGATCCCGATATGATCCTACTTGAGACAGGTAACAATAACATATTTATTCAACACACTTAAATATTAGTATCTATTCAATATATTTATATTTGATTTTAATTGATTCAAGTATCCACGCAGATCCTGATCGCATTATCAACTCACTTAAATCACTTTGAGTTTAAGTATTTGATTGAGATTACGAACTTCTCTTTTAGTTTTTGAGACATTATGGACATGTATTTGAGACTATGACATTCTCTTTTATTTTTGGAGACATTTTGGACATGTATTACACCACAAACCATTCATATCATTCCAACACAATAATTGAAAAAAAGAAAAAACAAAGAAAAAATCGGGTTGGTAACCGATGGTTACCGATCGATGATTACCGACCGATGATTATCGACTACCGCCGGTACGGTTACCAACACCTAGCGGTAGCAATAATGGTAAGCATTTCTCCGTTACCGACCGAAGTCGGTCGGTAGCGATAAGTGGTCGGTCGGTAGATTTTCCGACCGACACCCCCAGTTTTAAGGCCATAAAAGCATCAAATTCAAGAGGCTCAGAAGATGTTACCTTTAACCACTTGTAAATTTTTGACCATTCTTTAAAAATGTACACCTTTGTCTGTGGAGCAGCACAGATGACACACTGCACTTCTTGATCTTGGTGAATAGTCCCTCTTTTCTATTAGGGAAATGATATTTGTACTACTACTCTACCGAATTTTTAGACCAAAATGAGATAAAAAGACCATTTTACCACTGCCCTGACTGTATTACTGTGCTTAGTGGGGGGCAAAATGGTCATTTCCCCATATTTCGGTTTAAATTCGATCTGCTTTTCTGTCCAAATAGCAACGCTCTTTCTATTAGCTCTTTGTAGGCAGTCAGGATAGCAGGGTTATGTTATAGGCAATTAACTTTTTCTACAAATCCTTGGTGCCTTCTTATTTCTTAACCGTCTATTATGGTACTTTCTTTATTATCTTTTCTTCTATTTTTTATTTGTTACTAATATATGACCCGTGATTGAATACACTGCACAATAATAAAAATATTGAACTTTCTAAAAGGTTAATGTACTAAATTAATATAATTTTATGATTCATAATATTTTGGGTGACAATGAAATCTGAATGGGGTTCCTTAGATATAAAAAAAGAATGGCGAATCTAGAAAGTGATGGAAGAGAAATTGTAATTAAGATTGTAACATGCTTAAAAGTTTGCAAAAGTATAATTGAAAGGAGAAATTTTATGGTCCAGAATGTTCGGGCCAAATTAATGATGTTAGGTTCAGAATGGTAATCGTGACCATTGACTCACAATACTTAAATGATCAGGATTACTATCCTGAACCTAACATCATTAATCTGGTCCTAACATTCTGGACTGAAAAATTAGACTAATAAAAGTGTGTTTTGAGTTCTATCTTAATATATAGATGTAGCTATTACACAATTCTCAAATTGCACCACTAGACTAGAGTAGTGACATGTTGCGTTATTTTGCAAATGGGCTTCAATAATCTATTTGGGCCAAAAGGCTAATGTTCAGTTTACCGCTTTGCCCACGGCCCAAGACTTAAGAGATTTAAAAAGGATGAATCATGAAGGAAATTTTTTGCTTTTGCACAAAATGAAAGCCAACTTTTGAAAATGTGACTCACCGATCTTCCAAAGATCGGTAAGAAGCACCGGTCTTTGGAAGACCGGTGTGTCGAGACACCGGTCTTTCAAAGACCGGTTAGATGCACCAGTCTTTGGAAGACCGATATGTCAAAGCATCGGTCTTCCAAAGACCGAGTGTAATTAACATACTTAATCGCGCGCAATTAAGCTTAAACCGGTCTTCCGAAGATCAGTAGAGTTATTAATACCTACCGGTCTTCCGAAGACAGGTATGAAATTAATTTTTTTTTTGTATTAACATTTTAATATATATTGATTTTATTTTTTTGATTAATTAATTGATATATATTTATAATGGCGTAATACAAACAAATTGAATTTTAAAAACAATAAATGTCAATAATTTTAGTCATCGAAATATGTCCTCCAATAATCTTGATCATTTGTGAGCTCCGTCCTGTCTTGTGGTGTGCTACAATGCCTAACGAAAAACTCGGGGGTCGTATACTCTGAGTGCCTCGCAAACTACTCGATGCTGGCATCGGCTGAGTAGCTATCGGGGTACACTCGTAATATTGTTGCGGATCAGGCACACCTCGACCTCCGAGTCTGGACTGGAGAAATGATCTTAACTCCACTCCTGCCCCACGCCACTACTCCTCCGTCGAACAGTTTTTTACCATCTCACCACCCCGATGGTACTATATACAATTAAAGAAATTTTTTATATTAATCGATCGAATAAACAAATAAATATTAAAAAGTGAAAGAATTAATACTACCGTCAAGTTCAGCAGCGAGCTGTGGTCATATGGGACTCCCCTATCCGGTCTCGACAATAAAGGGCAGTACAGTGGTCGGCGATGTCGATTAAATCAATCTGTATATGCCTCGTCCCATCTAACCTCCTGTGCCGGCATAGGTGGATCCCCAATGACGTACTGGTTCCTCGAAGTCCACATTTCACGATACGCAGCAATCTGCGTCTTTCGACGCCTACTACTTCCGGTCCCGTGAACCAACGTCTCGTTGATTTTGTCGATTGAATCGAGAATCTGCTGGATGTATCCAAACTCATGTCGAACACGACAGACGTGAACGAACTCTATAAAATCCATCCAAAATATAGGGTCGTCGTAGTCCCAAAACAACTGGTCGACAGGACTAATCAGAGACATGTCGGCTGAACTGTACGGAGTGGACACGAACTACAAATAACATAGGAACCATTAGGGATATAAATTAAAATATGAACGATCGAACTATTTATTTAGATACGAAAACATCGAATTACGAACCTGCTCGGAACGCACGTCATCCAACTACATCCGGATCGTCCGAATAGAATGACTCCCCTGGCCGACGCTCCTGATCCTCCGGACGAATCTAACCCCATAGACCTCGGGGAACTCTTCAACCCGACGCCCAGTGTGACTCCCAAGTGGCGTCGGCAGAATATGGGGGAAAATAGTAGGCAACCTCGAATATCCCCATAACTGGATAAGGTGTGTCGCGCAAGCCAACGACCTTGCCCCGTCCATGTGAATGCTATAGAGATAGTGATGACGGTTACACAGAGCGACAATCCCCAGCTATACTGCCTAATGACCCCCAAGTCCTCCACCAAGCGAAATATCTTCATAGGAATTTTGTTACCGGATGCATCCGGTAACAAAATCCCAATCACTATAAGAGCAAGTACTGCTCGGGCAAAACACTCCACCTCCTCATCGGTGTTGTCGATAGTGAGCGGGTGATCTATCAAGTACTGCCTGATATACTGTACTTTGACTCCAGACTGACGGAAGGCCTCAGGGACAAGATCTATGCCGAGCCACCTGTCCAAATACGTTGTGGATCGCTCGGTCGTCCAGGTGCCAGTCCCCAACTGATCGGAAGTAATGAGGGTACCAACAATAGAAATCCCCAACAGTATCGACACATCCTGAAGAATGATCGAACACTCCCTAAACGACAACCAGAACGTATGTGTGGTCGGATGCCACCTCTCAACCAACTCCGTAATAAAATGTCGATCCTCTCGTATATCGATGGCAAGATAAGCGCTCCACATTCCCGCATCGAATATATGCTGTCTCATACGCCGGTCCAACCGTAACCCGCGTATATAGAGATCTGGATGGTGAATCCTCATCACCTCATCCAGATGGATCTGCTCATCCAACATTCGAGAACTACGACAAGTTGGCAGATCCCATAATACCTCACAAGAAATCGGTCTGTACAAATCAGATCGCTTACTCTGCTGGGAACTCATCCTACATACCAAATCATAATAAATAAATAATAATTCATAACAATTTCATAATAATTCATAATAATTTCATAATAATTCATAACAATTTCATAATAATTCTTAATATTTCGTAACAATTCCTAATAATTCATAACAATTTCATAATATTTCATAACAATTTCCCAATAATTCATAACAATTTATAATAATTTCATAAAAATTAATAATAATTCATTACAATTCCTAATATTTCATACAATTTCATAACAATTTCATAATAATTCATAACAATTTCATAATAATTCATAACAATTCATAATAATTCCTAATATTTCATAATAATTCCTAATATTTCATAGCAATTCCTAATAATTCATAACAATTTCATAATATTTCATAGCAATTCATAATAATTTCATAAAAATTAATAATAATTCATAATAATTTCATAATAATTCTTAACAATTTCATAATAATTCATAACAATTTCATAATAATTCTCAAACTAATTGAAAGAGTTAAAAATTCTCAAACTAATTGAAAGAGTTAAAAATTCTCAAACTAACTCGTCGGATGAAGCTCGTCGTCGGAAGTTGGAAGTGTTCGTTCGACCGGTGTCTTTGGAAATCTTCTTTGGTCGTCGGAAGTCGGAAATCTTCTTTGCTCATCGGAAGTGTTCGTTCGACCGGTGTTGGGGGGTTATATAAAGTTTTTTTACACCGGTCTTCGGAAGACCGGTAGAAGCTTAATTACGCGCGATTAAATATGTTAATTACGCTCGGTCTTTGGAAGATCGGTGCTTTGATGTACCGGTCGTCCAAAGACCAGTGCTTCTTATCGGTCTTTGGAAGACCGGTGAGTGGCATTTTCAAAAATTGACTTTCATTTTGTGGCAAAAGCAAAAATTTTCCGATTATTTATGTTTTGGACAAGGGAGTGAAATGTCCTTGCTGCCCTCCAATTTTGTCCACATGTTTTGGATAAATATCTAGTGAGACTAGTCAACACTTGTGGGGTTTAATTGGATTTTGGGTTTTAAACTTTCACTTTTTTGGTCTTTTCTCTCATTTTTCCTTCTTCCACTTGATCTTGGCCATAAAACACAAAATAAGATAAAAACAAGTAAAAACCATACAAAAGATATGATTTCAAGCAAATATTATCAAATAAATGAGCCCAAAAATGCATATGAATGGGCTCATCAATGCTCTAGCTGCACATTATTGTTACCCAACCAATACAAATGTGATGTAGTCATTTTACAAAACACAATCCTATTGTAATATCATGATTAATATTACTTGTGTCCATTTTTTGTCTCATGATGTTGTGAATAGCATGCAAAGTAGGACTGTGCCATCTTTGCATTGCATTCATTTCTTGATCTCTTTCAGTAAATTGTAAATATATAGTTGGCATCACTTCAGCTATATTGCATGCATTTACAATTCTACTCTACCAAGGGGCTCAGTAACATCATTACTCATTACCAATGAGGGACAATGATATTATTGACCTATATTTTTTTAGCATAATCTGTATATAAAGAACTATTACCTTTATCATTACTTATAATAATAAAAATCTTCGTGTGTATAATCTTCGCGTGTACGACTCGTATACAACTTTTTGTAGCACCATCTGTTTTTGAAATTGGTCGCACCATTAGAAAGCTTATACATTGTAGATGAAATTGGTTAAATTTCGACGACGTTATCACCGTTTAATGGAGAGTTCACATTTCCCCTTGGGTTAAGTAGTCCTAAATAGGGTTTTATAAATTTTCGGAGACGAAGTCGCCGGAAACCGGGCAAAAGCATGGGGATTTTCATCTACAATGTATAAGCTTTCCAATGATGCGACCAATTTCGAAAATGGATGGTGCTACGAAAAGTTGTACACAAATTGTACACGCAAAGATTGTACACACGAAGATTGCCCCTTATAATAAAGTAACTTTTAGTAGTAATTACGTTATACACTTATCATGTGAAAAAATACAGTCTTATATCTTAGAATTCATAGATACAGTGAAAGTATTAATGACACTAACACAATCCATATAGTGCTTTCACTTGTTAGGTCATGTTCAATGTATGAATCCACTCATATACTCGTGTCTTAAATGATAATCCTTTATCAACATTTGTAGAACTAGAACGTACTTTAATTAACAAGGCAATCTTTCATGGTATACTAGTGTTCCATGCTAGTTACCACGATTGTGAACACTTTAGAGTTTCATGTTTGTTATCATATAGAGTTCTACAATTCAAGACCAAGAACATCTTCTTGAACACTTCTATAAACATCAAACTCATGAAACAAAATGTCATATAAAAATATATACATTCAATTCATAAACATAACATAAAAGTAATCAATAAAAGATCAGTTTTAGAACACAAAACTAACAATCTCCCACTTGTTCTCAAAGTTTCTTGTGTTGCGCATTACTCATGCATGAAACTCTAAAACAAAGGCTGCCCCGGTTGATTTACTCAACAATATCTACCCATTCTCCATGGCGTTTTAAACACATGGCATCGAAGTGAACTTCGCTTTTGGCTTGAGCTAAAGGCTTTGTTAGTGGATCAGCTGTGTTGCTATCCGTGTTCACCTTTAATATATTTATTTTGCCTTCTTTAACAAAGTCTCGAAGTAGTTATTTGTTTATGAACCTCTAGGCTGATAGAAATTAGCGGAATATACTAGTGGATATTTGCACCTAATTATATTTTATCTGTTTAGTTTGTCCCTTATTTGTGTAGGCATTTATTTTATTTCGGATATAGGTAGTGTATGGTTGAGGTAAGTCGTTTATTTCTGCTATATTCGCTTATTCCTTTTATTATTGTTATAATAATAATAGTCACTATTATTATTATTATTATTATTATTATTATTATTATTTTCTTCCGAGCTGAGAGTCTCAACGAAAATAATTTTTCTATCTTGTTGAGGGGTGGGAGTATAATTGCGTACATCTTACCCTCCCCAGACCCTGCCTAAGGGTGGGATTTACCGGGTATGTTTGGTTTGGTTTGGTTTAACAAAGTCTCGAATGACAAAATGCTTTCGGTCCATGTGTTTGATCTTGTGGTGTGATCTTAGTTCTTTAATTTGTGCAATAGCTCCACTATTGTCATAAAAGATCTCCAAGGGTCATTCGGCAGAAGGAATCACACCAAGTTCTTCGATGAACTTCTTGATCCAAACACCTTCT
>JAOYMZ010079590.1:0-11565 GCA_025802335.1 Pinguicula primuliflora
ATTGCACATGCAGTGGGAGTAGTGAGTCGGTACATGGCGAATCCTGGAAGAGAGCATTGGAGTGCTGTAAAGAGGATTTTGAGATATATCATGGGAACTTCAGATGTTGCTTTATGTTATGGAGGATCAGACTTTACTCTCCTTGGACATATGGATTCAGACTATGCAGGTGATTTAGATAAAAACAAATCCACAACAGGTTATGTGTTCACTCTTGTTGGAGGTGCTGTGAGCTGGGTTTCAAAACTACAGTCGATCGTTGCTATGTCGACAACAGAAGCTGAATATGTAGCCACTACACAAGCCAATAAAGAAGTAGTATGGTTGAAGATGGTACTGGAGGAGCTGAGGCACAAACAAGATGTGGTTTTTTTATTTTATGACAGTCAGAGTGCCTTGCATCTTGCAAGGAATCCAGCCATTCATTCGATAACCAAACACATAAGGGTTCAGTATCACTTCGTTCGTGAGAAAGTGGAAGAAGGTACAGTGGATTTGCAGAAACTTCATACTAAAGAGAATCTAGCAGATTACATGAAAAAGACGATCAATACAGATAAATTTATTTGGTTTCGTTCCTCGTGTTGCTTAGCAAAAACGTAAGCAGCACGATGACAGGGTAGAAAGAATGATGTGAAGATTGATTGACACTTAATCAAATTTTCAAGTAGGAGATTGTTGGCAAGAAGAAACCCCATGTGACAAGGAAACCCCATGTGACATTTATTGCAACATGTTGAAAAGAGGAAAAGATTGGGCAGAGATGAAAAAAACGTAGACGAATTTTAAATAGTAGTTCAAACTATTATTCTTATACGTTTTCTTCCCTATAAAAGGATATCCTCATTCATTTGTTACATCATCCCAAAATCTCCGAGTCTAATTACAGAGAGAAATACTATGGAGAAAAATAGAGAGTTTGAGTTTTTATCCTTTATTCTTTAGAGACATTATAAGTGGTATCTCCTAGTGGTCTAAAGAGATTGTAACTCCTATATTTTTTCATAGTGAAATTCTTCTATCCCTGCCCGTGGTTTTTTCCCCTGATTTGGTTAGGGGTTTTCCACATAAATCTTCGTGTTCTATTTATCTTCAGTATTATTTCATACAAATTATTAGCTGTGGTTTAGCCCTATTTTCACAACAGATGGAACTCCAGGCTATGTATTGTTTCAAATCTATATCTACAAGCAAAGGAAGTAAACGACTGCACTGACTGAACAAAACGCCGCCATTCTTTGGGTTTTTTGTGCAAGATTGCTGGCCGTTGATTGAGTTCTGTGTGCAAGCAAAATGACCGTCCGATCTGTGCAAGAAAAAGTCGTCCTATATATAATTCTAGGTTTCTCATCCTCCTCACGCCGCCGCTCCCGTTGCTCTCCTTTAAGTTTATGGACACTCGGATCGATGTCTTCCTTGAATCGATGTTTTCCTTGGATCAATGTTTCGCTTTCAATGGACGCCATTGTCCCCGCGGTTGTCACCATTTCCGGCGGAGTTGCAGGAAATCGTTGGCATAGATGTTGAAGCTTACTGTTTTTCTTGGTAGCAATCAGTAAAAATAGTGAATGAAACGGTGCCTACTTTGGGTTTTTTGTGCAAAAATAGTGGCCGTAGATTTGATTTTTGGTGCAACCAAAACTGACCGCACGATCTCAGCATAACTTTTCATCTAGGTCAGCTTCCAACATTCCGGCCCCCGTCCGTTCCAATTTTTCATCAAGGTTGGTGCTCCAATTTTTCTGTAGGCTTTCTTTGTGCTAAACCCTAGTTTCGCCAGACCCGTCCCTGGGTTTTCCTTCGTGCCGTCCCTAGGTTTCGCTCTTTCGTTTCTTTGCATTGTTCAATTTCTTTGTGCATTTCAATTTAAATGTAACCGTGCCCTGAGTTGTTAGATGGTAAAAGATGGAGACTTTGGGAGTAATTTGTGTTTTATTTTTTCCCATCTGTTCGTTGTGCACTTTTACACTTTTACACTTTTACGCTTTTACATGTTTTGTTGGGGATCACCATTGGTATTTTAGTTATAGGATTCAGTGTTTTTTCCCACATTACAATTTGGTTTGACTGCATTTTTTCTTGATTTATTCCTTGCTGCCTTCGGTTCCAGTTAGGATTCAGTGTGTTCTTTACAATTTGGAGCGTGTTGTCAATTTGTTCATGATAGCACACACGTTGTTTTTTATTTCCGCGTATATGTGATGAGGCACTCATGTGCTTTTTTTAACCCGTTAGTTTTTCCGGTTGGGCTGGGCTGGGTTGCTGCATTTCCTACCTCTTAGTGCATTTGCTTTGCTAAATCATGTTCACTGTTGTGCTTGCCAATTCTAATTTCTTCTAGGTTTTTCCGGTTTCAGTTCTCATGCCTCGACCAACTGATCCATGCTGGGATTATGGGATCTGCCTGCCCGACAATCGGGTCAAATGCAAATTTTGTGACAGCACCTACTCATGCATCACTCATTACAAGTATAATCTTGCTTCTCATCCTAGGCGACGTATCAAGTCATGCACCGGAGTCCCCCCCAATATTGCTGCCAGCTACGAAGTCTCATACATACAAATAGGCCATCACTTGCGCGACCACATGCTTCTCGCGACGAGCCCGCCACCCCATTACCGGTACGATTCTAGAGTATTCAATTGCTCTACTCATGCTTTTTAATATTTAATACAGTATGTTGCCATACAGGACACTACATCCACATTGCCCCTAACCGATGTTGCGGTACCACATCCTGAATCCACTGTACGCAGGCTGGCCAACAATCAGTATTTTCCTTCATCATTCATTTAATATGTATCTTGATGTACTGCGTATTATTTTTACAGGGCACCCACTGTCTTCAACCTATGTCCTTCCAATTTACCGGGCATACCAGTACTACTGGTACATCACGCGCAAATGACTGCCCGGAACAGGCCACGCAAACTGAAATCCAGGTACACACATTTCTGTAACGTGGCATTTCCTTTACTATCTACATACTTGCATCCCGACATTTCCCTTTCCTTTACTATCTACATTCACAGCCTCCCACCATTCTGTGTACCCCCGAGGAACGGAGGCAAGTAGTTGCCCTCGGCAAATATCCACACAACGACTATCAGGCACCAGCCACCGCTCCGAACATACAGGTACGTGCAATGTCACACCCCCAACTTACCCCTTTCACCAATGTTTTGGAACACAGGTACTAATATCTCCAACACCAAGTTGTACGCTCGACTGGACCTACCTCTACGCAAATGCAAAGTACATATTCCAGCTACATGCACGCCTCTAACTACACACAGACTTCCGAGGTATTACTTATTACCAATCTTTTATTCTAATTCAACTTACTCTACCCTTCTGACGTGTTCCTTTTGATAAGCATTTTCTGCCGCCGACAACTAACCGGCGCCCACTCTCCAATCCCAGAACAGCTCGCCGTACATCTGCTACACACCGTCGCGTGACTGTACGTGCATGCTTCCATCCTCCATTGCTATTAACACCTACTGCCACTCTTACCGTCCGCTCTTACCAGCTGTCACTTCTGCTGTTCGAATTATGCAGGTACGTCCTGTTAGGCATTCACTCGGTAAAATGGACATACAGTGCCGTATGTGCAAGGCGTTGCACTAGGTTGATGATCGCTTGAAGCATTCTTCCATCCACAATCCCATCTTCGGGTTATGCTGCATTGACGGACAAGTCCGCTTGCCCTTACTCACCCCACTGCCATGGCCATTATTCAGGTTGTACGAAGGCACCGATGCTCAATCCAGATCCTTTCGTGAACATATCCGAACATACAACATGGCATGTGCCTTTACAAGCCTCAGGGCTACACTCGACACTGCTGCCTTACATGGTCGGGGTCCAAGATCCTTCATTATACATGGACGCCTCTACCATCGTTTAGGACCACTCCAGCCCCGTCGAACAGATGCTGTTACTTATGCACCACTTTATATCTACGATCCTGTCGATGCATTGGCGATCCGTACATCAAGGAATTCTCGCTGCATACCAAGTGTTTTCGAGACCATACAAGACACCTTGCTTCAAGTCAATCAATTCGTAGGCTGGCTACGGCAAACACATACAATCTTGAGTCAAATTCCATATGAAAGTCGGGATGTGCATGCATGCTTAAGGTGCTACCATACTTACTACCTTGCATTATACTTTCATTTTATATATTCAGGTACTGATATAACACTTCTTTCCAAGGTACACTGCCTCACAAGACCCCGCCGCTACAACCTCCCCACTGCAAGCGAAATTACTGTTGTCCTGCCCGGGGACGGTGGCAGCTTGGGCACTTCCAGGGACATCATTGTGCGGCTCACACATGACAACCGCCTTGAATACATAAATGAGTGTCATCCTGCCTACTTGCCCCTACACTATGTGCTCTTATTCCCCCACGGCGATTTCGATTGGGATCAAGGTATGCGCCTATAGAGTGTTACACTCGGGGCTCATACAGCTACCAGACTGACCATGAATGATTTCTACAAATATCGCCTATTCCAGCGCCCCACCGAGTATTCTCCAATGCTCAGGGCTCGGAAATTATTTCAGGAATTCATTGTCGATGCATGAGCATCCACCGAGCAGAATCGCATCAGATATGTGTGGCAGAATCAGGACAAGTTCAGATCTGATTTTTCTCGCAACTTGACAGACATCGGCCCAGATGAGGTTATTCCAAACCAGGTCGGCCAGTGCATTATTCTGCCTTCCTCACATACTGGCAGCCCCCAGAATATTTTTGAGCTATTTCAGGACTCCATGGCTATCACGCATAACCACTACCATCCGAACATATGACAGCCAACCCAAAATGGCCGAAGATTCTTAATGCTCTTCTTCCCAATCAAACTCACCATGATCGACCCGACTTGGTCGTGCGTGTTTTCGAACTGAAAAAAAAGGCATTGATGCATGATATTAATTTGGGTGCAGTGTTTGGACCTATAGCCGGCTACGTTTACACTATTGAGTTCCAAAAAAGGGGGCAGCCACACATGAATGCCATTTTTTCCTTCAGGCTGCTCACAAGATCCATACATGTGAACAAGTTGACCAACATGTCTCTGCAGAGTTCCCCAACAGAGAAGTCGACCCCGAACTCTTTGATACCATACTGAATCGTATGATACATGGCCCTTGCGGCAGCACCAATCTAACTTCCTCGTGCATGAAAAACTACATGTGCTCCAAAAAATATCCCAAACCTTTTGCCGAGTTCACCACAATGTAGGAAGATGGATATCTCGTATATCGCAGGCGCAATACAGGTGCTCTTCTTATTGCCTTCTCTTACTATACCACCTGCTCATTTATTTTTCTATGTTATTTGTTTTTTGATCTCGAACTTCTTCCCTTACTCAATATTACTTTTTTTGACTGTTGCTCTAACTATAATGAACATTTGCCTGTGGTACTTGCTCTTACTGTTTTTTACGTTGGTGTAAACCCCCACCCTGTATTCTCTGTGCTTCGTTGATTTAACTTCTTTATTCTGCCATTTCGAAATTGTTGTTTGAGTTATTTCATCTGTTACACGAAAAAAAATATTTGGAATTGTTTTCGGTTTGCCATCATATCTACAATTTAGTTCTTAAAATATATTTGATATGATCATTTCGGAACAGATCTACTTTTCTTTATTTTATCTATTCAATATTTTAATAATTTCTCTATCATTTCAATTTCAATTTATCATAGCATTTCACCTCTGTATTGGAGTGGGGATTTTGCGTATTGTTTTGCCATCCTTGCAGTGGGGGTTCTGCATATGAATTTTTTTTATCTACGTTTTTGCTTAGGCATCATATCTGCAATTTGGTTTCATGTAATACGGCTGTGTGACTTGCTCTTACTGTGGTTATGCGTTCGTGCAAACATGAAACCTATATTCTCTTTTATTTGTTCGTTTACCTTCTTCTTAATCTGTATTTTCAAATTCTTATTCTTATTTTCCAACCCTATATTCTTATTCTTATTACTTTTAGTAAATCACATTACCATTTATTACTTTCGTACCCTTATAAGAACTATCAGCTCAACAACTGCCATGTGGTCCCTTACAATCCGTCTTTATCTCGCAAGTATAATTGTCATATCATTGTTGAAGTCTGTGCTGTCATCCGGTGTGTTAAATATATTCACAAATACATCTACAAGAGCCATGACCGGACAACTATAGTGTTGGGAGAACCGGACAAGATACAATAATATATTGATTCTAGATACATAGGTCCACATGAAGCGGTTTGGCGTCTCTTAGGCTACCATATGCACGGTGAGCACCCAACTGTCAAAAGATTGCACTTACATCTACCTGGCATGCATCGTATCGTGTGCAATCCATCTGAGACTCCTGCAACTATCATTCAGAGGGCTTCTTCCGAGGTCTCAACTCTAATCAGGTACTTCGCATGGTATGCTGCCAATCCATACTCAACTGCCTATGCCTACCAAGATTTCCCGCAGCACTTCGTATGGGTTAATAACGATTGGTCCCCACGTCAGCAAGGCTTTGCCATTGGTCGCATGTACTTTGCAGTGCCTAATTCAGGTGAGCGCTTCTATTTGCGACTGCTACTGACCAACGTCAAAGGCGCCCCATCATTTGAAGCCCTCCGCACTCATGACGGTATTGTGTATGATACTTTCAAAATGACATGTATTGCAAGGGGGCTACTCAAAGATGACTCTGAGCTTATCCAGTGTCTTCAGAAAGCATGTACCGTGCAAATAGGAAACCAATTGCGTAGATTGCTCTGCATGATTTTCACACAATGCTCACCTATTCGGCCCTTATTTTTATGGACTAAGTTCTCTGTTGACATATGTGATGATCTGAAGCATTATCTCTCCACTTCTTTGGCCATTAAAAATCCTACTCAGACACAAGTTGAGGACTATGGCTTACATCTTATTAATGAGATCCTTTGAGATGAAGGTAAGTCTTTAAATGACTACCCTCTGATGCCAATTCCATCTGCGTCTTGGCAAACACACGCCGGGAATAGGCTCATCCTCGATCACCATGCCTTGCATATCCAAGCACTACCACTCTTACCTTACATAAGTTTACATTATACGCTATTCACCTACATTTGTTGTTATTCATCACAACCGTACAATTGTCTGCAGGCACTTGATGAACCTGTCGATGCCGCAGTGTGCCAGCTAAATCCTGACCAACGCTGCGCGTATGATGCCGTCATGTCCTCTATGCTTAAAAACAAGGGAATTGTGTTCTTCTTAAGTGGTGGTGCAGGTACAGGCAAGACGTTCGTATACAATACAATCTCCCAAAAGTGCCGCAATCTTGATCACACAGTCATCTCTGTCGCATCCTCCAGTATTGCTGCTCTACTGCTCAGGGGTGGCAGAACTGCACATTCTACCTTTTCTATACCTTTCAATATTCTTGACACATCCATCTGTGGGTTCGGCAAGCAATCCCAACAGGGCGAGATGTTTAGACAGATGAAGCTCATTATTTGGGATGAGGTTCCAATGCAACATCGATACTGCATTGAGGCAGTCGATCGGACCCTTCACGACATGCTGGACGCACCTTCTATTTTTTGTGAAATAATCGTGGTATTCAGCGGTGACTTCTGCCAGACCTTGCCAGCCATACCTAAGGGTTCCTGAGAATAGATTGTTGGCACATGCTTGAAATGCTCCTACATTTGGACTTGCGTCCGTGCCTGACCCTGACTGCAAACATGCGCTTGGAACGCAACGATCTCTCAAACATTTCATATGACTCCTTCTTGAATGAGGTACGTTCGTGAAACTAAAAAACTAAGCTGTCTGAATACATATTTCTGCCAAACACGTACCTGACTTCTCCACTTTCACTGGTTGGGCGCGGCATCAGTGATTTAATATGCATCCATTCCAACATTCGGAGGTTCACTGAACTAAATTACCTCATCGACTCCATTTATCCTGGCCTATCCCTCCCTAGTACAGCAACACCCTCATACTTAACAGAAATAAGTATTCTTGTCGCTAAAAATGATGATGTCGCTTCTATCAATACCGCAGCACTTGAAACCTTCCCGGGTGACACACATACATATTTAGCGGCGGATAGCATGTCTGAGCACGACAATGTAGAACCATACATCAGGAACCACTATCCTTATGAATTCCTAAACTCTCTCAATCCAACCGGACTATCGCCTTTCCACCTCTCGCTAAAAGTCGGTTGCCCGGTTATTCTATTGAGGAATCTGGCTCCGAAATGCGGGTTGTGCAACGGCACGTGCTTAATGGTCACCAAATGCTTGCCGTGTGTTATCGAGGTCATGATACTCACCGGCGACCAAACCGCCATCTGGAATTTATTTCACGCATCTCATTGGCACCCTCAAATACTGAGTTGCTGCCCTTTCAATTGATCCGGCATCAATTCCCAGTTCGTCTTGCATACGCAATGACTATCAACAAGGCACAAGGCCAGTCCATGAAATTTGTCGGCATAGACCTCCGTAACCCTATTTTCGAACACGGACAAGCTTACGTAGCTCTCTCTCATTGTACCTCCTACAGCAGAGTTAGCCTACTACTGCCCAAGGACAACACAGGCTTCACACCAAACATCGTCTACCCGAAGGTTCTCAACTAAACAGGTATCAAAGAGCTCAGTATTGTTCATTTCTTTTTCATCTGTGAGTTTGGAGGCTTCGATGCAAATTGAATCAATGCTGATTTTTCTGCTACTTATGGCTTTTTGTATGTTTATCAAATTATTAAAATTGTCCATTTCCCATAACACTCACACTAGCACTGTAGCATTTTTCTATTGCTCTTTTTAGGTTATTTCATAATGAATTTTTACCGTCCAGATTATAATTGTTCGCTGCTTTTTGTAGTTGCTCACATTTCGTTTGCTTCTCTGCGTTTGGAGACTTCAATACGAATTGAATAAATGTAAGATACTGTTTTTATTTGAAATTTTTGCCATGGTTATGTCCTGTTCATGTATAGCTTCTTATGGTGAATTGAAATCGTGCTTCTTTACATGCTCACATGTGAATTACAGTTAATAGAAACCGTCAACTATGGCATTGACTATCTTATGCAGCTATGGGCGCAACTCATTTTGGGTATAGTGGCATTGGCTATCTTATGCAGTTGCACGTTAACTCTGGAGTATGTATTCAAAATTATCTCCGTTTTAGACTGTGCTTACAAACCTATTCTGCATCTGGTTTTTTTTATCCTGTCTTAGTGTTCGTGTTGCAGTTCTTATGTCTTACATAGTTTTATTCCCTCTGTTACTTTGACTGGATTGGAAAAAATGGATGAAATGAATCTCGCTGAGGTATTTATAATCTTTATCATATTTACACATTCAGTGTCTTCAAGGTTCAGGTTCTTTCGTCGGTGCTAATTATGTTCCTGGTTTTTGTTCTTATTGTTAGACGTTCTGATGAGGCTATAAAGAGATATTAATAGTTTTTAATTTGCAGAAAAAAAGTTGAATTGTTCTTCAGGTAAAGAGAAGTTACCTTGGAAAATGATGTTTAATTGTTTTTACATTGTTCTAGGAACATGGATTTTTGTTGCACATTTGTTCTGAATTTTTCCTTCCAGTTGCTCTTTTCTCAGTTGTTACCAGGTTATGTGCACATGTTGGAGTTTCATTAGTTTCGAATTAGTGGATTTTCTTACTTCCTGCCTTCGGTTCTTTATCTTTGTCGTTTTGGACTGCTGCAACTTAATAAACAACAACTTATTTATCGAGTGATTGATTATGCTGCAGATTCGTTGCTATCTGACTTCTACGGGGAGGAGGCCACTTCTCTCAACTGTCATGGAGCCGTGGTCAATGCTAGCAAACTCCCCTAGGCCACCCAGCGTGAGATTATTATTTTTTAGACATTTGTAACCAAGTCCGCTTACGTATTGACGCTTTTGTATCAACATATAATCCACACCTGGTGGATTGTTCATTGTTCTTTCAATATGCCAGAATTTGAGACACACTTTCAGATAAATGATTTTGAACTGTTTTAAGACGAACTTTCATGTAACTATACTTAATGGAACTTTCCTTCATATAAATTACATATTCGACCGTACAAAACTTATATATACGAAATGATGGATGTTCCTGACATGCCTTTGTCCGTCAGCATTGAGATACTGAAACTCGTGGCTTAAGCCAGGGGCAATATACTAGTTTAAGACATGGCATGGCAGGATGAGCCCCAACCCCAAAATGAGGCATACTTTATCATTCTTGTTCAGGATTTAGTGAAATTTTATAAAATTATCTCACTAAATTTCCTGTTTAAAAGAGATAGATAGAGAAATATTTCTCACATTTTTCCACTTGATTATGGATAATGTGTGATAATATTTCTCATTTAAAATATTAGGATTTAGTGAGATAATTTAAATTTATGTTGAAATTATTAATTTATCACTCCCTTACAAAATTATTGAAATAATTATAAAAAATAATAAAGTTTGGCTTCAAATATCGAACGGATTCCCGAAAAATAATTATAAATAATATTTTTATATTAGTAATATATATGATTTTTTTTCAATTTTTTTGTTATTTTGTAATATATTTTTTCTTAAATTTTTTTTATTAAACTTTGGAATTTTGAGTACTCTATATCTAAAATTAAACTGATTATTTATTTATTTTATTAAGATGTTTGAGTTCATACTATTTGAAATTTTAGCTCTATACTCGGACCATTACTCGAATATTTTCGGGTACGAATTTTACTATACAAACCCGGAAAAATATATGATATCCGTTGGATGTCGGATTCGTGTATTCCAAAATGGTAGAAAATATAAACAACCATATTTGTGCGTTCGATGAAAACTTGATGAAAAAATCGAAAAAATAATTTAATGTAATTATTTTAAGTTTATTAACTTAATCAAGAATAAGTCAATGAGGGGTTGACCTAGTGATTTTAAGAGTGACAATTGCACTCAAAGGGCATGGGTTCAAATCCCCTCAGCATATGAGCCTTTCACATATGGTTTGCCAAGTGTGGCTTACCTCCCTACCGTAGTTTGCAGGCTATTGCGGTAAGACGTTGGATTTACGTACTTCGGTAAAGTTCCCTATGTTATTAAAAAAAACTTAATCAAGAATAAAGGATAAATTAGTAAATTCATATAAAATTTTAAATCCAAATTATACTTACTACTAAACATTTGAATTTTTAAATACATTAATATGTTAAAATCTCGTATATTTTCCGCATACCAAACACAGAATAAAAAGTAATGAATGTTCCTTTTGATCGGTAAGCTATCTTCCATTTTGAAAAATACATAGCTACCCATTGTTTTGATGTACTAATCCCTCAGAATTGTTGGAGAGAGCAATAAATTCAAGGGACCAAACAAGCCACCTACAAAATATCATGCGTGATTTGATATGGAAAAGCAGCCCACAAAAGCCATGCGTGGTCGGGAAAAGAATCTATCTCAATTATGATGTATAGTAGATAGAAAAGGATAGCATATGTGTATATAAATATCCCTCCAACAATATGTAGAAA
>JAOYMZ010079601.1:0-11562 GCA_025802335.1 Pinguicula primuliflora
TAAGGACCAGCGGTTACAGAAGTCTTATCCTTATCAAACTGTTCCAATCACTATATCTATAACATATATCTATAACAGTTTCATTATTTTTTAGCTTTTTTCCGTACAATGGAGGCCGAAGCCGGAACAAACAAGATGAGAGAGAAACAAACAACTAGATTACTCTAAAGCGGGTCAAAAATCCATGTCGCATTTGCTCGAACTCCATCACAGTAGTTTAGGCCCCATGTAGTATGCGCCGGGTTATGCGGATGTCCCTGGACCCCTCTACCCCATCCGCTCCCCTTGCGTGGAGGGTAGAAAGATCAGCCCCACCATCACTCCCTGGGTGTGATGGGGTGGGTTCCGCGAGAAGAATTATCTCAAAATTGTGATCCGCTTCTGGAAGCTGGTCCACCTCGCTCCGGGAATGAAGATCTTGCACTATTGTATCTATGAAGCCAGGAGCATGAGAATAAATCTGGAGGTCATGAGCTGAATTAGACAAACTCGCCTTAGCCATAGCATCCGCATCGCGGTTGAGCTCAGGAGGTACGTAGGTAAGATCTATTGTCGTGCACTCCCCAAGAGCCAGCTGGATACGTTTTTAGAAGAGAAACATTGAAAACGTCAGCCGCACGACCCATAATGAGACGAATTGCAAGAAGGTTGTCTGTATACACAATGACATCATAGAGACTGTCTGTAACTTTTTAGCTTCTTTTGTTAGGGTTTACCACCTCTTCAAGAGGAAACATAAAATTTACTTCTACCTGCACTTTGTCTATAAAGCTAGTTTCAGATTTGTTGCTGATTTCTCTTGATATGAGTGGCTAAAATCCCCTTCTTCGGCCTATCCACGAGTTCTAAGGTCCCATTTACTGCAGACTTATTAATTGGAGTGTGATTTGGATTACAAGCATTAACCGTATCAACATCCTACTTCCGTTTGATTTTGATTATGATAGTTAAGGTCTCGTATGTTTACTTTCAATTTGATTACACATGACAGAGGACAGTTAAATGAAGGGATAATGACAGATTTGCCCCTCACGTGTATTTGATATTTAATACACCAGATCCATAATCATCGAGAAATCGGTCATTGTAAACAATCAGAAAACAAATCTATGCTTCAAAAACAAAACAATTTCCAAATAGAAAGTAATCAAAGTCATTCTTCAATCCAAAACACAAACAGTGAGCAAACTACATGAACATACAACATGCAAAACAAAATGGCCACAAAATGGAAACCAAAAGTATCAATCCAAAGTCACAGAGAGCAATGTTAGAAAAATACATATTTCAAAGTCATTTAGGGCACGTATATTTAGCTATTACCTCATCATTAATCTTATCGGCCAAGCATGAAAGTCATTCTTTACGCAATACATCTTCGAGGATCTCCACATTGGCCTTGCAGATTCATGGTCGAGGAGGAGAGTCACAATAACTGTTCTTGTTTAGACATTGAACTTCTTATACGTCCTCAGCTGATCCATCAATGTCCAAGCCAAATATATTGGAGGGTCAGAGGCAGTAGCTGCTTGCGCTGATGGAGTAGTGCCAAGGAAGTTGGATATGTAGGTTCTTATCTCCGTATAGCAGTTGAGTTTATCATCTTGCACGTAATGTGACGGCATCAGCCTTTTCCCTTTCTTCCCATATGGCCTAGCTACCACTTCACTCATTCCCTGGTCATCTTCGCTGCCACCAAGGCCATCTTTGAATTCAACTGCCATTGAACATTCTCCTATATCCCCACCATCTTGTGCAAGTCCACCAGTGGGTCTGTCCCTTTCGAAAATCTCACATCGATCTCCGTATTGGTGGAAGGGTTTACTACGCAGAAGCTTGTAGTCTGGATTAGTCTACACAAATAACCAAATATGATTTGGCATGTTCACGCATACAAAACAATCACAATGTGTTTAGGGTTGAATGTTGAACGTACCCGAATTATGCTTTCCCAACTATATCTGTCTTCGAAAACAACCTAGTGCGTTATAGGTCAACGGATAACCCATTCATGCTCATAAAGTCAGAGATCATATTATACATTTTCTTCCACGCGTGCAATTTGGACTGCACGTGCAGTACAACTCAAATGGTGTTGCCTGAGACCTTCATGGCTATCCTCTTAGCACAGACGACCAAACAAACTGGTTTGAAACAACCTTTGTCGTGCATCCCCTCCTGCACCAGTTCCATCACAGCCTCAATTAAAGCTTGCTCTTCAGAATTCAAACATACTCGTTTCCTTTCCCTAGACTTCCCACTACTGTTTCCCTCTTCGCTGACACCCTCCTTTTTTCCATTGGGTAGTTTGGTAGGGCTTTCCACTTGTTTTTCCTCGTATGAATCCACCTCTTTTGCTGCATACTCAACCCGAATGTTTAATGGGTCTGTCAGACCTCCATTGTTCGTTTTAGAGTGCCTTCCCAACACAAATGGGGACTCAACCCCAACATCCGATGGGGAATCCTGTAAACTTATTGATGGACAACAGAATAATCCCCACAATCTTGTAAACCAAATATGCATGAACATGTTCAAATATAAATAAACAAGTTCAAATATATTTACCATTAGAAAGTTGAGATATGTCCATAAGACTAGTCACATTGACATCAGCATTTTGGAATTTTATTGCCTTAGATCTCCGCGTGTTAACTCTTGCTGTCTTTTATCTTTCCCCGCTTCATTTGCAAGTAAGTGATCTTATACACATACTCTGAAACAAGCAAACGAAAGGAAAACAATAATTCCAAGACAACATAGCAAACCTATAAACCCATAATACACATAACATGAACTCGTATGCCCATAAGTTGCAAACCCGTAAACCCATAATTCATAAACACATAAACATGAACGAATTATGAATCTAAGCACATCCATATGCCCATAATACATAGCAAATTTTTGGCCGAACAATTCATCGCATTAACCTATATACCCATAAATCTGTAAACCATACATACAAGTGCATAAACAAAGAACAAATTATGAGGGACATACCTTATAATCGCTCGGAAATGGTGGATGTGCGAAGTCGCAAATTCTAGGGTTCGTGAGGAGGAAAAATAAGAATCGGGGAGTTTTTTTTATTTGGGTTTTTTAGACATTCGATTTCATATATATATTCAGGGCAAGATGTAATTTAGTTGAAGTGCGTGGTTATTTTCGTCTTTTGGCAGTTGAGTTGAATTTTAAAGTTGCCCAATCACATGAAACAGGGTGGATTGAGATAGCGCCCCCAATCTCAATTCTGCTGAAAATCGCGTGATTACAGAAGTTTGACTGATGGTAATGATCGTAATCAAATTACAAGTAAAGAAGATGCAGCATTTTATTACGATCGTTACAACTTGCGAAATCAAATGGAATTAGGTGTCATCTAATACAATAAGTGAGGACTAAGGAGTACTTAGGTTCTAGTGTGGTGTAGATTATTTAATTTAATTTGGTATTGATTTTGAGTTTAATCTTTCTAATGCATGTTTACAATCAAGGCTTCTAACTTGATCACCTAATCTAGTTGTTTGTAAACTATTGCTATCATATCTTAGGAGATCCTACTGGTGACAAATTTATGTGGTTAGCAGCCATATAAATAAGAAAGACCGAATGACTACTTAAATAAGCTAAAGTATTAAGAAACTTGATTATGTGGCAAAATCGTTCCATGGAGTTTCAAGGATTTTCTTGACTAGAGCATTGAGAGCTTTTGACTTTTCTGAAATATTTATAGATATCATCTTGAGAATAATATTTAACTGTTTGTATTATGTTCTCTCAAGTGGCCAGGTATATGGATTCTTGAAGTCCACAAGATGACTATGTTATGTTGACTCCTTATCTCCTTCACTTTCCATAATAGCGATTGAGGATAAAGTAGAAAGATGAACACCGTGCTGCTCGAAAAGCCATGGTGCTCATACAAAGTTCCTTAAGGTTGTCAAGAGGCTCACACCTTGCTTATGTGGATGATGTCCTTTTATCCACAAAAGGAACAAAAAAGGGCTCGCCAAGCAATCTTAAAGGTTCTTAAAGCATATGATGAGGGATCAAGACAACTCATAAACATAAGTAGGGTTGTTTAATGAACCGAGCTCGAACGAATAGGTCATATTTGAGCTTTATTTGTTAAGTTTAACGAATGAACCGAGCTTGCTTGTTAAGCTTAACAAACAAAACTTCATGTTCGAGCTTTGTTTGTTAAGATTCACGAGCTGTTTATGAACAGTTCATGAACAAGCTTGCAAATGGGCTCAATTGTATTCGTTCGTGTTCATTTCGTTTATATGTTCGAGCTCATTCGTTTGTTTGTTTGCGTTAATGAGTACTGAAAGTAATGAAAAGTAAAGACACATTGATATTTTCACCCCATTTAACAGTTTATTCGAACAAAAAAAAACAATCATAATGGATGGATAAATAAACATGTAATTTTACAGATATTGCAATCACTTTAAACTGTACTCAATGTAACTGTTTAAGTTTGTTTGATATGGTATGAAACATAATCAAAATCAATCAAAATTTTCCAACGACGTGCTCTTAGATTATGAAATCGACTCACATGAACTCAGAGAACATAAATCAGCTCGGTTTATAACACATTATATATAAAAATAAAATTTTCATACCAAAAACAAAATAATCATACAAGTAGGGTTGCTTAACGAACTAAGGTCAAACGAACAGAATATGTTTGATTTCTGTTTGTTAAGCTTAACAGACAATCTGAGCTTATTTGTTATGCTTAATGAACAAAGCATCGTGTTTGAGTTTTGTTCGTTAAGGTTTGCGAGCCGAACAAACGAATTTTAAATGAGCCGAATCGATCTTGTTCGAGAACAGATTTATTCTTGTACAACCCTAAATCTAAGTAAAAATGATTTTATGATCCTTAGGAATGCTCAAGAGGAGAATAAACTCTCTCGCCCACCGAATCAGTTTGAGACAGAGTCACATGCCACAAATCTATCTCCGAGTTTGTAGAAAGTCTGGTGAGTGGCTTCATCTGGTTAAAGTACAAAACAAATTAGAAAGATGTAGAGCACTTTAATGGACTGCAACTGGTGGGCTTGTTAACATGTTGATTTCAAGCATTCCAATATATTAGTTCACGGTCATGCTACATAGTTTAAACAAAGTTTCAATAATCTAGAAACAATTTACATGTATAATAAGCTAGAAACAATTTTCATTCGGTTCAAGCCCGCGAGCTAAGCTTGAAAATGTCTCGTTCATTTGAACTTGGTTCATTTATATCCCTAGATGAAACTATGGCAACAATTAAGACAAGGTAACTCGTTGTGTGCAATATTCATGTATAATAAGTGCTGCAAAGTGAAGATGCCCAAAATCACAAATAATTACTAGAATTAAGAAAACATGGAATAAATTCACAACAAAGAAGATATCCATTCTAACATGGAGAATGTTTCATGATGCATTACCTACGATGGCGAACCTCCAACACAGACACATAATTTCTGAAGAGGTACACACGCATTGCGCATTATGCAGTGCAAGACATGAAGATCGCGTCAACATCCCATCTGAAACAACAGAACACATCTTCCATTAGTGCGAAGTTTCTGCGAAAATCTGGAAATTATTATGCAATTGGTGGAATTGTGAAGATACTAACCTTCCAACCACATTTGAAGTGATGATTTCCCAAAACCCCGAAAGTGTGGACGAGCAACAATGCATCGCACTGTGGATGGCTTTCAAATGGCAAGTCTGGGGGGCTCGCAATAAGCTAATGTTTGAAGATACGAAATTTAGGATTGATGATATTGTTTTGGAGAATCAAAGATCTCCTCTGGTTTTGGCTCAGCTGCAGATCGCCCATTGCAAACACAATCGGAGGATATTATAACTGGTTCGAAAATCCTACTCCCATTATATCGTGAATGTTAAATTAATTTTTGCGGGGATGAAAGGTTAATGGGCTCCAAAAGCTCAGAACGAAAATCCTGTTGTAAATTTGTAAATATTAGTTATATATGAAAAAAAAAATTTGGGTAAGAATATATGAAAATTTTTGTTTACAAAAAAAGTGCTTAAAAAAATGGGTTGAGAGTGGTGGAGTATTTGGATATAAAACTATAAAAGAGTACAAGGTTTAGGGTTTAATTCGCATTAAGTACAAACAAACCTTTTGGACAAGGAAGGTGAGTTTAGGTTCGAGTTTTACTTTGTCCGTGTAAGACCCCAAAAGAATGAGAGATTATATATCCCATAAAATTCCACAAAAAATTTCATAATAAACATGAGATGACACATCCAATTGGGTCACTATTTGGCCCACACCTTTTGTCCAACCAATAGAGTGTTGACACCTCGTATTTCTTATAAAATTCTTATTATTGGCATTTCATGGAGTATGTAATTTTACATAAAATTATGTACAACATGATTATGCAAAAACTTATTTATGAAATAATATATTTTTTACAAAAAATGAGGATTTTTTGTAAAAAAAGTAGATAACCTCATAGTGATGCAAATCTGATATTAAAAGGTGGTGTTCAATATTACTTCTCGTCAACCAGTCTATCGAAAATTCCTGATATTTAAAGGATGGTCAATTCACACGAAGACCAAAAATTGAAAACGTGTAATTATTATTACAAAAAAAAAATCGGCTTTACTGGGCCGAGAAATGAATTCAAATTCATTTTTTGAAAGATACTTTTCATGAAATTAACTTGGACGAGTAGAGTATGGGCTCCTTTATCTACTAAAAAATGAAAATAATACTTCCCGGACCAATGAAAATAAGGTTATTATTAAAAACAGTGCTGTTACGTGTGCTGGGCCCTTTTGTCTCGGGCCCGGTACACCCAATAAAATTGAACCACGTGGTGCAGTTTTATCTTGAAAATTTTTCGGAAAATCTTATTTATAAAATAATATTTTTTTACAAAAATAATGATTTTTTGTAAAAAAAAAAGTAGATGACCTCACAAGTGATGCAAATCTGATATCAAAAAGTGGTGTTTAATATCACTTTTCGTCAACCAGTCTCTACTGGAAATTCCTGGCATTGGAAGGATGGCCAATTCACAAAAAGAGCAAAATTGAAAACGTGTAATTATCATAACAAACAAAAATCAATTTTATTGGGGCGAGAAATGAATCCAAATTCATTTTCATGAAATTAACTTGCACGAGTTGAGTAGGTGATTTTCTCGAGATGGGAGTCTCCACGGAAACAATCTTCCTGTTGAGGGGTGTGGGTATGATTGCGTACATCCCACCCTCTCCAGACTCTGTCTAAGGGCGGAATTTACTGAGTTTGGTTTGGTTTGGTTTGGAGTAGTGTAGGTGATCCTTTTTGTGCTAACAAAATGAAAATAATACTTGCGGGCCAATGAAAATAAGGTTATTATCGAAAACAGTGCAGCTATGTGTACTAGGCCCTTTTGTCCCGGGCCCGGTACTCTCAATAAAACTGTGCCACGTGGTACAGTTTTATCACGAAAAATTAGAAGCTCGGTGGACTCGAATCCGTGACCTCCTATCTCCCTCACCACTACCGAGACAACTTTTGCACGCGACTTCACCATCTCGCCTACACACCAACTTTAGTTATATGTGTACAAATATATTATATAACCCCTACAGACACAGAAATATATAAAATATATATGCTATAACATATAAAATTAATATTTCGACGGCTATGTCGTCGAAAAAATCTAAAATCCTATTTTAGAAACTCAAGGGCTAAATGTCATAAACCATGGGTTTATTTTTCAAAATTACTATAAAATGTAAAATTAATATTACAGCGGATTCATTGCCATCAAAATATAAAACCCTGTCCTATAAACCTAATGGCTAAATGCTATAAACCATATAAAACATGTAGAACCTGTGTATCTTACTATGGTTTATTTTTCAAAATTAATATTACGGCTGCTTTGTCATCGAAAAAATCTAAAACCCTATCCTATAAACCCTAAGAGCTAAATATTATAAACCCTAAACGATATATTTTAATTTTATAAGCTGTATAACTTAAATTAAATATATTTTAATTATTTTATATTTATTAGTAATTATTTTATATTTATTCTTAATTATTAAAAATAAATTAATATTACAAAATTGCCATTGTACTGGGGCCGGTACAAACGAGCCCCAGTACATGTAGATTTTTTGTATTGAAAAATGATAGTGTCCGGAACTACATCAAATGACACAATTATGGTGGCTAAAAATTAGTCGAATGTTCATATAGAGATTATTTTAGACTCGATCAATATTTTAATTTTGGCCACTGAAAATGCCATATTCATTTGAGCTCGGTTCATTTACATCTCTAGATGAAACTATGACAGCAATTAAGACAAGGTAACTTGTTGTGGGCAATATTCATGCATAATAAGTGCTGCAAACTAAAGATACCCAAAATCATCAAATAATTGCTAGGATGAAGCATGGAATAAATCCACACCAATGAAGATATCAATTCTAGCATGGAGACTGTTTCATGATGACCTACGATGGCGAACCTCGAACACAGACACATAATTTTTGAAGAGGTACCCATGCTTTGCGCATTATGCAGTGCAAGACATGAAGATCGCGTCAACATCCCATCTGAAACAACAGAACACATCTTCCATCCGTGCGAAGTTTTTGCAGAAAACTAGAAATTATTATGCAATTGGTGGAATTGTGAAGATACTAACCTCCCAGCCACATTCGAAGTGATGATCTCCCAAAAACCCGAAAGTGTGGACGAGCAACAATGGATCGCACTATGGATGACTTTCATATGGCAAGTCTGGGGGGCTCGCAATAAGCTAATTTTTGAAGATACAGAATTTAGGATTGATGATATTGTTTGGAGAATCAATCATCTCCTCTGGCTTTGGCTCAGTTGCAGATCGCCAATTGCAAACACAATCGGAGGAGATGATAACTGGTTCAAAAATCCTATTCCCATTATATCATGAATGTTCAGTTAATTTTTGAGGGGATGAAAGGTTAATGGGCTCCAAAAGCTCAGAACGAAAATCTGTTGTAAATTTGTAAATATTAGCCATATATGAAAATTTTTGTTTACAAAAAAAAGTGCTTCAAAAAATGGGTTGACGAGTGGTGGAGTATTTGTATATAAAACTATAAAAGAGTAAAAGGTTTAGGGTTTAATTCGCATTAAGTACATCAATTCTTTAAGACTACGAACGTAGGTTTAGGTCTGAGTCTTACCTTGTCCATGTAAGGCCCCAAAAGGATGAGAAATTATATATCCCAGGAAATTCCAACAAAAATTTCATAAGAAACATGAGATGACACATCGAATTGGGTCACTGGTTGGCCCACACCTTTTGGCCAACCAATAGAGTGTTGACACGTCGTATTTCTTATGAAATTCTTATTATTGGCATTTGATGGAGTATGTAATTTTACATTAAAATTATGTACAACATGATTATAAAAAAATCTTAATTATAAAATAATATTTTTGTTATAAAAATGATTATTTTTTGTAAAAAAAAAAGTAGATAACCTTACAAGTGATGCAAATTTAGTATCAAAAAGTAGTCTCCTATATCACTTCTCGTCAACCAGCCTCTATTCGAAATTCCTGGTATTGGAAGGTTGGCCAATTAACAAGAAGACCAAAAATTGAAAAATCAACTTTAGTGGGTGAGAAATGAATTCAAATTCATTTTTTTGAAAGATACTTTTCATGAAATTAACTTGGACGAGTAGAGTATTAGCTCCTTTATCTACTTAACAAAATGAAAATAATACTTCCGGACCAATGAA
Source organism: Pinguicula primuliflora (assembly GCA_025802335.1). Taxonomy (NCBI): domain Eukaryota; kingdom Viridiplantae; phylum Streptophyta; class Magnoliopsida; order Lamiales; family Lentibulariaceae; genus Pinguicula; species Pinguicula primuliflora. The sequence goes on from JAOYMZ010079601.1 coordinate 9,790, forward strand.
AATAAGGTTATTATGGAGAGACTAAGTCGAGCTATCAATGTGGCGGTGAATTCAGGAGTATGGAAGCCTCTGACTTTCAGTAGAAGTCAATTTCCTCTTTCTCACCTTATGTTTGTTGACGACTTAATTTTGTTTGCAGAGGCATCTGTGGTGCAGGCAAGGACCATCAAGGAAGTGCTACGGGCTTTCTCATCTTCCTCCGGACAGACGGTTAACGAAAACAAATCAGTGCTATGGGTTTCACCCAACGTTTCTGCAGTGATCGCAGGGGCAATTGAAAATACCCTCGGCATCTCTTGCGTAGAGGAAATGGGTTCCTATCTTGGAGTCCCTCTTCTACATGAAAGGGTCTCCAGGGGGACGCATGAGCTCACGATTCTAAAGATGCGGAGGCGGATATCCACATGGAGCTCGAAGAAAATATCCATGGCGGGCGTCTAGTACTATGCAAATCAGTGTTATCCTCTATTCCCACATATCAAATGCAGACAACTGCATTTCCCTTCTCATCATGTGATGAAATGGATAGGATGATCCACAAGTTCCTTTGGGGAGGCTCATTGGATGGTCACAGTCACTCCATGGTACTGTGGACGATAGTTTGTCAGCGAAAGGAGTTTGGCGGGCCCGGGCTTAATAGCTTCGGGGACACCAACCGAACCTTCATACTCAAACTAGCTCGGGAACTTGTTACAAGACCAGCCAGACTTTGGATATCTATTTTTAGAGCAAAGTACAACCTGGGTTCCGACTTCCTACTCCAGCAGGCACCAAAAGGGAGTGGTTCTCATTTATGGAATCAGCTATGCAAGTGTTGGGGTATTATCAGGGAGTGCACTAGATGGATCATCAGGGACGGCAGCATCGTATCCTTCTGGAACGACACTTGGTTCCCTTTTGACTCGCCTCTAGCTTCACATGCCTTAATGCCTATTCCTTCTACTGACGTTCATCTCTAAGTTAATGACTTTTGCACCTCTGCAGGTAACTGGACCTTGGTAGACTGTCGGAGTGGCTCCCTAGCAGCATTACTCTTCTATTAATGGCGACCCTGCCTCCCAATCCCGAGTCAGGCCCTGACTGCCGTTCATGGACCTTTTCGGCTAATGGAACCTTCTCCACTGCCTCGGCCTTGAGAAGTGTGGTTTGCCCGCAGCAGGGTGTGGAGGAGGGCTATTGGCATCTCCTCTGGTCGCTGAAGGTGCCAGAGAAGATGAAGCTATTTATATGGAGAACACTCCACGGTGCCCTCTGGACCAATAGTGAACGGTTCAGGCGGAAAATCTCGGACTCCCAAGTTTGTCATCTTTGCGGCTATTCGAAAACAATCATCCATGTTCTAAGGGACTACAAACGTAGCAGGGAAGTGGTAGATGGTATATGTATCTATCTAGAGTGCAAGCATACACTATCAAGTAATAATACAGTGCATAAAGCAAAGGTCAGATCCACAGGGAAGGAAAACCACACTTGCAATGCTCATATCAGCAACTATCAAAGTAACCAAAGATTCAAAAATACATAACTTTTAAACTACTGCTCCAAATAACCTAAACTAAAATTCTCCAGATAGCTATGCAAGTAAGGAATAACTGTTGTTTATCCAAACTCTCAACAGAACGCGAGATAAAGATTTTTGAATAAAGATGACTCGGGATTTCAGTTTATTGCTTCACAATTATGCTTGGATCTTTTTTTGTTAAGTTTGAACCATAGAACCCTTGTATAATCAGCCCTTTAGACCAGCAACCGATTAGTCTAACCAACTTGAAG
>JAOYMZ010079612.1:0-11562 GCA_025802335.1 Pinguicula primuliflora
ATTAAATGTATACGAATGCCAAGCTCAATCAATTTATTACTAAACGAACAAGCGAGGACATTGTAGCCAAATAAATAAATACAAGAACGAAATAGCTCAGCTCAACCGAGCCTCGAGCTTAAAGAGATACAAAACAAGTCGAAGATCCAATCGTAGCTCCGACGAAGTCAACTCTCGCTTCTTCTCCGGCCGACAACTCCGAGAAAACCCATTAGCTTGAATCGTCTCACTCCTTCACCCACCAAGTATGTAATTTTCGTCCATATACCCCCCTTGGAGTGGGGGGAATGAAAGAGGGGTTCTTCATTGCAAAGAGGAAATATTTATAGTCAAGACAAGCTTCTAAGGGAAGTCTTGGCTTTTTGACTAGTCAAAGCTTACAAGGGAAGTCAGACTTGAGAGGGGGAGTGTTAAAGAGTTCTTGTCCCACACTGAAAGTATAAGTGCGAGAGAAGTAGTTTAAATAGAAATTGTGGGGAAAACCTATCACCTTGGGCCTAAGGTTTTAAAGATGACGCCCGCATTCCTACCAACTTAATCCCCCCCCCCACACACACACTTGCATACACGAGACCCAGTTGTCCCAAGGCTCGATTTATTCAAAGTCCGTTGATCCGAGTGTGATGGTTCGGGTAGGCATTGACTCGTATTTAGAGCCAACCTAGTTTATATAAAAATTTATCATGGTATCAGAGAAGGTTCCGCTGCGTTTATACAGTGTGGGTGTTCAAGTCTGGCAAGGCTTGCCGAGTCGGACTTGAGGGGGAGTGTTAAAGAAGTGTCTCAAACAAATTTGGGAAGGGAAGAAATATAGGTTTAAATAGGAATGTGGGTTAGAATCAATCACGTTGGGCCTAAGGTTTTAATGGTAAAACCTACATTCCTACAAACTTAACCCCTATACGCACACTTGTATACACGAGATCCAGTTGTCCATAGGCTTGATTTATTCAAAGCTCATTGACTCGAGTGTGTTGAGTCGGGCGGCCTTTGACTCGCATTTAGAGCCGACCCAGTTTATATAAAATTTATCATCGTACCGGAGCCAATAATGGTCTAACGACCGAATGACCTGTGTATGCTTCCGCTCTTTTTCGGTGTGGCGTTCAAGTCCGACAGGGCTTACCTAGTCGGACTTGAGAGGGAGTGTTAAAGAGTTCTTGTCCCACACTGAAAGTATAAGTGTGAGAGAAGTAGTTTAAATAGGAATTGTGGGGAGAACTTATCACCTTGAGCTTAAGGTTTTAATGAAGATAACCCACATTTCTACCAATTAACCCCACACGCGCACCCATACCTGAGACCCACAAGATGTGTGCTCGATTTATTCAAAGCCCGCTGACCTTCAAGATGTGGGTCGGGCGGCCCGAGACCCAAATAATGGGTCGGATCAGATTTCTTCAAAGACACCGAGACCCAGATAATGGGTTAGGTCAAATTTCTACATGGTATCGAAGCAGGTTCTGCTGCGTTTAAACGGTGTGGGTGTTCAAGTCTGATAGGGCTTGCCTAGTTGGACTTGAGGAGGAGTGTTAAAGAAGTGTCCCAAACCGATTTGGGAAAGGAAGAAATATAGGTTTAAATAGGAATGTGAGTTAGAATCAATCACCTTGAGCTTAAGGTTATAATGATGACACTCACATTCCTACCAACTTAACCCCCACACGCACATCTATATACACGAGATCCAGTTGTCCCTGGACTCAATTTTTTAAAAATTTATCATGGGATACAATCATAGTTGTCACTCGTACGATTCATGAGTTGAATCAGGGAGGAAGCAAACCGATGTGAATCAGTCCTAGAATCGTTTTCTATTTCAAATTCCTGCTGAATCGTATAAAATTGCGATTCAAAATGGATTTTGGTAAGAATCCTGATTTGCTATGATTTTGCATTTTTTGGATTTCTTCCCAAAAAAATCAGGATTTCTATGATAATCTAAAACCATATATACCTTATCCTTCCATCTTCAGCCATTATCTTCCACCTTAAACTTTTCCTTCGTTTTTTTCAGTTGGTAAATTGAGATAAGAGAACTTCTTAGAAGGAAGCAAAAGAACAAGAGCATATAAAATAGCAGAGCTTTGGAGTTTGGCAAGAAGAATAAGAGAAAAATTGTAGCGAAGGAAGAAAATTGCGAAATAGTTGCAGCAGATTTTAAGGAAGAAGATGAAAGGTTGAAGACGACGAAAGGTTTACAATCCTTTTAATGTATTTGTTTTGTAATTGAAGTGGGTGTGGTTAATTTTCAAAGCATGTGTTGTTTATTAGGAACCTCAATCATTTATTTTGTCCGGTGCCTCTTGTCTTGATGTGTTTTTGACTTTTGATTTTGATGAACATGTGCATGTTAAAGGAATCATGATTACAGGAGAGGCGAGAGGGGACAGGGCCTTTCAACACTCTCTCTCTAAGATTTTCTCTGCTTTGTCTCTACTGCAATCTTTGAAACTAGCCATTTGAATTGGACAGTTGAATTGTCGCCGGCCTGGAATGGCACCAAAATCGGATCGGGATCTCCACCACCCAGTGGAACCCAATCCAGCAACTACTAAGGTAAAGGGTCAAGAGCTGCAAAATTCAGATCCCTCGCTGGAACAAAGAAAGCCGATATCTTTCAAGGAAAAATTCCTTCAAGAGTTGCAAGATGCAAACCCCCGGGCACTCTTCAAGGGGCTGCATATGAATCCAATTAAGCTGGTTGCGGAAGATGTGTCCCACACCCTGGATGAGGGGGTGCCTCACATGACTTTCTCAGAATTGATTCATCGACAGATTGATGCCAATCTGCACTTCAGCCTCGTGTTGAAATCGCTAGGCAGGGCTTTCAATTATCGAACCCTTTACCAGAAACTCATGAATATGTGGAAGCCGAAAGGAAATATTCACATCATGGACTTGTCGGATGGCTATACACTTCTCAAATTAGATGGGGTTGATGATTACACGAACATCCTAACCGACGACCCATACACTCTTCTAGGGTATGTGATTACAATCCTACCATGGGTCAGATCCTTCGACACCAATAGTGATCACCTTGAATCGGTGGCAGTGTGGATTTGCATCCTCGTGTTGCCCCCAGACTTTTTTCAGCTAGACCTGCTCAAAGTAATTGTCCACCCGAATGGCGCATTCCTCAAAGTAGATGAACACACTATGGTAGCTGAGAGGGGACAATTTGCTGGCATTGCCATCCGAGTGAACCTGAGCAAGCCTCTGACGCCTCACTATAGTGGAAGGTAAGCCGTATAAGATTCAGTATGAAGACTTACACAATGTTTGTTTTTCCTGTGGCAGGTACGGGCATACGATGGACTCTTGCCTCACCATCATTCCAGGTATCGGGAAGGACACAAAAGGTAAGCAGAAAGTTGCGTAGTCCCACACACAGCAAGGAACAGGGGTTAAGATTGGAGAATCAAACTGTGAATCAGGGAGGACCAACTCGCATGCGGATCATGGTCCCTGGCTGGTCATCGAGAAACCAAAGCGTACCTACAATTTCAACAGCAATGGGATAGGGCAGGCTCAAAAATTAGCGTGGTCGGGTAAGTTAAATTCAACACCTATAGGAATTGCCTCACGGTTCTCTACATTGAGTACAGGGGAAGAGGAAGTCAACAATCACCAACCAGCAACGAGAGGAGCTTACTCGGGCTTTACCTACAAGACAACCGGCCAAGGCTCGGGCAGCAAGCGTAAGAGTGCAAAAATGGCACGTACAGACAAAGAAAAGGCCGCAATGCAAGGTGGTTACGGTCTTCAAACTATTGGCCCTGCCTCCACGACTGGACAAGTTGACAAAGATCAGCCCAAGTCCTCGTCTGGGGGCCTCATACCAGATTACCCACCCCAGCTTCCCCAGAAAACACCCAAGTTCGTCCAAGTAGCTCCTGATGACATTATACCACTAGTGTCAGACCCGGATATTATCCCTGAAGAGCAAGGGAAGCATTCCAGTGTGAATATCCCTCACCCAAACCCGAAAGTACGAACTATGCAAGGTACTGAAGATGGCACTAAGATGGAAGTGGATCACGAGCCCCCTTGGCATAAAGGCTTCTATGTGGGGAATAAAGGTCGGGTTAAGTTTCAAGGATCCAACTCCCAGAGCGAAATCACAAATCCTACCACAGCGGATGAGGATATGCTGCATGAAAAGGTTGCAGGATCTCAGGTTGACGATCTCGCTGAGGATCAACACTCAAGAAATATGTTGGAGGCCTGAAGGTCTCCGTGGCAACTCCTTCACATCTCACAAATGTCGAACGTCTCAATACTCTCCTGGAATTGCCAAGGCATGATAAATTCTACATTAATTGCCACGTTACTTCACTTTATTAATGTGTACCAGGTCTCTGTGGTGGTAATATTGGAACCCCGAGTAGGCTAAGATGCAGCAGACCGAGTAATCAAGGAAATTGATTTTTCGAACTCCCATTTGATCGAAGCAGTTGGCTTCTCAGGGGGGTTGTGGATGTTATGGAGGAATGGGCTGCATATCAGAATCCTCCAGAACAACTGACAATTCATCCATGCTACCATAAAAGTGGGTAATGAGCACCCCTTCCTTCTCACGACGGTGTACGGGAGCCCTCAATCAACAACTAGGCGTGCCCTCTGGGAGCGGCTGAGTACATTATCTGAGTCCATTGATTCACCATGGTTACTCGTAGGCGACTTCAACGCCATCGTCAGCCAGCATGAGAAATCAGAGGTTAGATTTTCCTCTGGATGCCACAAATTTCACACTTTTATTAATCAGGCAGAGTTGCTGGATGCTAGTTTTTCGGGGTCAGCATTTACATGGAGACGAGGGAATTGCCTTGAACGACTTGATCGAGTCCTATATAACTCGGATTCCTCAATTTTGTGCCCAGAATCATGGTGAGACACTTGGCCCGCATTGCATCGGATCACTGCACCCTAATAACATCTCTTCACCTCAGTGAGCTTGAGCACAGGAGGTCTAAGCCATTTCGTTATCTGGCGACCTGGGAACTGCATGACGAATGGAGCTTGTGGCTTTCGAAGAACTGGTTGCAAAAGGAGAGTTTAGGAGGGGCATTAACTCCTATTCAACAGAACATTGATGACTGGAAATTTAACATATTTAGAGATCTGAATAAGCTAAAACGTAGACTCTTGTGAATAATCGAGGGCATTCAGTGGAAAGACACGAATCGAATGGATAAAGGCCTATTTAAACTAGAAGAAAGATTGAGGAAAGAGTTGGAAATGATATTATCACAGGAGTATGAGCTACGAAGGAAGAATGGAAGGGCGAGATGGATGGTACAAGGAGACAGGAACACCAGAGATTTTCATGGTCAGTTTAAAGCACAAAAAAGGAAGAAGGTTTCGGCAAGGATGCTAACACAAGAAAGGTTTTGGACCATGGAGTGCGTCGAAATTGTGCAGGAGGTTACCAGATTCTTTGTGGATCTGTATGGTGAACAAGGCCACACTCCACCTGGAAAATATGGGATGAGGGGCAAATTCCCCACTATTTCAACCGAAGATGGGTGATTGTTATGCAACACAGTGACGAGTGACGAAGTAAAGATTGCAACCTTTGGAATGAATCCCTGCAAGGCTGTGGGACCTGATGGCTTTGACATTGGCTTTTTCCAGCATAACTGGAAAATCGTCGGCCCTACCATATTTCGAATGGTTCACCAATCCTTTGCTACAGGCACGAAAGACGAATCAGTGAACAAAGGCTCCATAATTATGCTTGCAAAGGTAGACAATCCAAGTAGCCCGAGCGACTACAGGCCAGTAACATTGCTAAACATCACAGTAAAGGTCGTCACAAAGGTACTAGCAAATCGGTTGAGCACGATCATGCCAAAACTCATCTCAGTGCATCAATCCATATTTATAAAAGGGAGGAATATAGTGGAGAACATTGTCGTGGTTCAGGAGGCACATCATTTGATCCTGAGCAATAACAAACAACGCTGGATGGCTATTAAGATTGACCTTATAAAAGAGTTTGACTGGATGAGTTGGGATTTTATTGAAGATTTGCTACTGGATGCTAGATTACCGGTGATAACCGAACAACTAATACTCAGTCTGCTAACATCTAGCAAACTCCAAGTCATCTAGGACGACATTGTAGGCCCATGGTTTGCACCAAGACGGGGAGTAAGGCAGAGAGACCCAATCTCACCATATATCTTCGTCCTATGTATGGAAAGACTATCACACTCCATTACTCAGCAGGTTAATCGAGGCGGATGGAAACCTCTCACATTTGGAAGAACGAAGCTGCCTCTCTCCCATATGATGTTCACGGACGATTTAGTCTTATTCGTGGAGGCAAATATGGACCAGGCTACAATGGTTAAATCCATCCTAGATGACTTCGCAGTCTACTCTAGCCAAAAAGTCAATGGTTGCAAATCATGCATCCTGTTTTCACCCATGGTTGATCAGGCCAATAGACAGAATATCAGCAGCATCTTGGACATACCAGAGGTTGCGTCCTTTGAGAGGCACCTGGAAGCTGAGATTCATCATGGGAGACAGAGGAAACGTGATCATACAAAACTGATCTAGAAAATCAAAGGAAGAGCTCAAAGCCGAAAAAGTCACGAATTTCTCTGGCTGGCAGGGCAACCTTATGCCAGACGATTATCGGAAGCCTCTCGGGCTATGTAATGTAGTCAACATTGCTACTCAAATCTACGGTGGAAAAGATAGACAAGATCAGACGGAAATTCCATTGGGGCAGTGGTGAATCAACCTGCAAACCCGCCCTACTAGGGTGGACTGAGATTTGCAAGCCAAAAGCCAAAGGAGGGCTCGATTTAAGAAGTATCCGGGATAACAATCTGGCGCTTATACTTAAGCTGGTATGGGCCATTATTTCTGCAAAAGCATCATTATGGAAGTCCATTTTTTGGGCAAAGTATAACTTGATAGGAACACCCACCACGCAGCCCTTGTCGAAGAAGGCTGGTTCTCAACTTTACAACAACCTACAGAAAGTCTGGGGTCTACTAATAGATGGGCTCTTCTGGCACATAGGCGATGGTCGCAGTTGCAGATTTTGGCTAGACCATTGGATTCCTGCCTGCGCCCCCCTGATTCACCAGGTGAGCTCCTCTAGCCCCTCAGATGAATGACAAGTTTCAGTGTGTTTCTACTTGTTGTTTGCAGGTGGCTGGAACTTGCCCAAACTGGAGCAAATTCTACCTGCAGATATACTTCACCTATTGCATGGGATCCCACATCCAGACATTGAGGTAGTCTCGGATTCGGTGGCATGGAAATTCACACCCTCAGGGGAATTCTCCTCAGCTTCAGCATATCAGCAATTAAGCGGAGCGATGGAAGAATTGGAGGACTCCTTCTGGAGAGCAATCTGGCAACTAAGGGTTCCCTAAAGACTCAAAGTATTTGTGTGGAAGATGATTCGTGACCTACTATGGACAAATGACAAGCAATGGAGATGCCATATTGCAGATTCGTCGAATTGTCACCTGTGCAGGAACCCAGAATCTATACTACACGTTATGTGAGATTGCTACAGGAGTGCTAAAGTATGGCGGCAGCTTAAGGGCATTCGAGATCGCGAATTCTGGACAGAGGTATGCCCTAGCACCTGGTTATCAACTAACTTGCTGTCGCATGTCCTTGTAGAAGATATTCCCCATTCCATTTGGTCCGTGATCACCTGCTGGATGATCAGGACAATATGGAACGACGAAATCTTTAACAACACAGCTACCACGCTCAATGGGATAGCATTGAGAGCTGAGGCTGTAACAAGAGAGACACACAGATGTTTCTTGATATGCTCCATGAAAGGAAGGCATGTGTCGGAGGCAGCACTTGCGCAAGGCGGTCGGCAGAGAGGAATGCATCCTCCTACAACCGCAGATACGAGCAATGTACAGGCGATGGGACAGGAGAACTCATCCCAACATCAAAGAACGAAGCCATCTGAGGAACATCATTCAGACCAGAGTTTTAGCTTAACCACAGATGGTGCCTCAAGTCCGGATACAGCTGGCATTGGAGGGATCATTTCGACATCGCACGGAGCTAGAATTCTATCCTTCTATCAAAATATTGTAAGAGCAAATCCCTTAGTTGCAGAACTTTGGACAATCCATGTAGATCTCCAGGAGGCAGCCAAACTCGGCATCAATCACCTCTGCTGTTAGTCAGACTGTTCTCTTGCCATCAAACTAGTCTCTATAGACTTGGAGGATATGACCAATCCACTGGTCAGAAGGATACGATTATTACGACCCAAGTTCCAATCCTTTGAGATGGGGTATCATCCACGGCTAACCAACAGGCTGGCTAAAGAGGGGCAAATTCGGCAATCCTATGATCTGGTTCAGGATTACCCCGTACTGCCTAGACCACACATGACCGATGCGGTATATCCAGTAAGCTGGTTACATGACCCACCCCCGTCATTGCAGCAACATCCAAGGAGACAACACACTTTTGATCCACTATGATTATCGGTGTAGTTTCAGTAGTATAGTTTTAGAATCACGTAATAAGCTATATTTTGTTAAACAGTGGCTTTGGCCTCCTCAATATAAAAAAAATCATGATTTGTATTTTTGTTTTTTATATATTATTGTTTTGTTTGTTATACAGTCTATGTTACTTGAATTTTGATTTATTTTCGTATTATTTATAATACATAATACTTATTTTTGTTGTTGTTAGCATGGAAATTTTTTTGCAAAACAATAGTGATGATATTACATGGGAGCATTGTACTCGGGTTGGAATAAAAAAACCAGAATGTGGAAAGGATTATTGGGGTGGAACTCATCGTATGAAACATCATTTGACATGCACTAATAAGAATGTAATCCCATGTCCAGCTGTTAGTGAAGATGTGATGAATATGTTTAAAGAATTATTGGTAGAAAAAGCAAGAAGAAACGCAGAGCTAGTGATATACTGGATAATATTCACAAGGGGACTATGGATGCTTTTGTCAAGAAAGGAAAAAACAACTCAATTGACGATGAATGAGATGGTCAAGAATAGGGAGCTTGCCGTAAGAGATATCTGTCGTTTTTTATATGGGCATGCATTGGCAATTAATATAGTTAAGAGCCCTTTATTTGCAAAAATGGTGACATCGATCGGAGAATATGGAAAGGAGTTAAAAGTTCCTACGTACCATGAGGCCAGAGTATCCTATTTGAAAAAATAGGTGGATTGCGTGAATGAGAGCTTGGCTAAATATAAGAAAGAGTGGAAGAAAACTGGTTGTACAATAATGTCTGATGGATGGACAGATGAAAAGTTTCGATCGCTCACAAATTTTCTCGTTAATAATCCAAGTAGAACGGTATTTATTAAATCGATAGATACCTCTAGCGTGATCAAGAGTTCAGAGAAGTTGTTTGAGTTGCTTGATGAAGTGGTGGAAGAAATAGGGGAAGACAGTGTAGTTCAAGTGGTAACTTATAGTAATTCAGCGTATGTAGGTGCTGGTAGACTTTTGGACGAGAAGAAAAAACAATTGTTTTGGTCACCTTGTGCAGCACATATTCTAGATTTGATACTTAGTGATATTGGTGATATACCAGTTTTTCGGGACACACTTTCAAAAGCTAAAGAAGTCACAGTATATATCTATAGACATTATTGGTTGTTGGCTCTATTCAGAAAGCACATTGGTCAAAGAAAGTTGACAAGACCATCCATAACTTGATTTGCAACTGCCTACCTTACCCTAAAAAGTTTTGAAGAAAGAAAGATTACTCTCATAGCCATGTTTGCATCGGATGAGTTCGCTACAAGTTCTTATTCATCAACCATTGTAAGAAAAAAATGTCAGCAGATCATTTTGGAAAATTCCAGATTGTGGAATTCGATTAAATATTGCATTAGTGTCGTACTTCCATTGGTGAAGGTTTTGAGACTTGTAGATGGTGATGTCAAGCCATCGATGGGTTATATTTATGAGGCAATGGACAGAGCTAAGGAGGAAATTGCTTCGAATTTAAAACATGTTTTTTTTAGATATTGACAGTTTTGGGAACTTATTGATAGAAGTTGGGATATGCAACTCCATAGGCCTCTTCATGCGGCGGTATACTTCCTCAATCCAAAGTAAGTATTTTCTTAATTGTTTAGTTATTTTTTTTGTTTAGTTACTTTATTTACATACATTTTTTAGTTTTAGTCACTTTATTTACATATGTATTGTGTTAATTTTTTATAAAATTTGTTTCTTACCTTTGTAGGTTTCATTACGATGAGAGTTTTAAGGCGAATGCTGCAGTTAAGACGGGATTGTACACGACCATGGAAAGAATGTATCCCGACATAGGTACAAGAGTCATTATGATTGAGTAGCTTAACCAATTCAAAAATGCTGAGGGTATGTTTGGCATGAGCATTGCAATTCATACCAGGAATAAGATGCAACCCGATATATATAATATTCATTTTTAACTACGTATATATTTATATTCAATTTTAGTTATGTATGTTTTAAAATATATTTATAAATTTTTCGTTTTTTGTATTGTGGTGGGATAATTATGGAGAACAATGCAAGGAACTGCAGAAATTTGCTATAAGAGTGGTTAGCCTCACTTGCAAGGCAACCGGATGTGAAAGAAATTGGAGCAACTTCGATCATATGCATTCAAAGAAGAGAAATAGATTGAAGACTCAAAGACTAAATGCATTGGTGTTTGTGAAATACAATATCCAATTGAAAATGAGACAATTAAAGAGACAAGAAAAAAGTGAAACATATGGTCATATTTGTTTATCGGATATAGACTCCGATGATGAATGGATTACAGAAGCAAAAGATACATGTCTAGCTCAAGATAGCAAATGGATGGATTCTCAAGAGTGTTTTGAAGATGGAGAAACGAGTACTAACAAAAAAAAAGAGGTATGAGATTTAAATATTTTTCTTATAACTATTACGTGAACTTCACAATTTAAATATGATTTTTTCAATAAATCTAGGACGACGAAATTTAAATTTCGATAAGAGAAAAGAGAAGAGTTGAAGAAGATGATGAAGAAGACAATCTCGAAAGTGATGAAGATTAAGACATTTCATATCTTGATATTAATGATTTAGATTAAGATTTGATAACTTTTCATATTTTCATTTTAATTTTTAATAATAATAATTATTTATTTGAATATTTTTATTTATTAAAAAAATTTCTTATTCTTTATGAAATTATAAGTGAATCATACAATTTACGATATAATTCGATTTACGATTAACAAAATGACAATTTCGATTCACGATTGAAATACCATTAATTACGTCCGGTCCTAGAAAAGTCGGAATTTTGAATTCCCAACCTTGGGAAGGCCGGAGCGTGGATCTCAGCCTTCTCAAGACCGGGGATGGCATATTCAAAAATGTGGGAACACTTTGTAGCAGACAAAAAAATTACCTAATGATGTCATGGTCATTTTCAAGCTCTGACCTTTTTAACCCTAATCTGGCATGAAAATTGTAATTCAAAGTCTATTGAGAATCATAAGTATACATGATAATCCAAACTTGCAACACAGCATGTA